>RJWT010015782.1:0-20225 GCA_004365215.1 Cuniculus paca | reverse complement strand
AGTTTTCACCTTTCACTTATGTGTAGTTCACAGCTTCTTTTGGGCATATCTAGAGCACCAGCATCATTCCTCTTGTACTTTGGAACATTACTGAATAAAGAAAGAGTTACTCAAACACAAGCACTGTGATACCAGCACAATTAATCTAATAACCAAGATAAGCTCTAAATGACTAATGGGCTGGTAGTGTGTACAGGGTGGATACCCTGAGCTAAAGGATGCCTCACATCCAGTATGGGATTTGCGGGACAACACAAGATACCATCATTCCACTCACAACAGCAATTTAAAATTTGAGAACTGTTTATTTCTGGAATTTTCCATTTAACATTTTCAGATCATGGTTAACCATGAGTAACTGAAACCTCGGAAACCAAAAATGTGGACAAGGGGGATCACTGTATTTCCTAACTGTTGGTCATAGCAGTAGACAGCATTGCAAATGGAAATGAATGTGTTTTTCTTTCACCCTTTAGCATTCTTGGAACGACAATATATGTAGTGAAAGTGCATGGTATAAAGCACAGTGAGCCAACAAATACCTGTGAACACAGCTCACCACCCCAGAGTGAGGCATTGCCAGTCCTTTCCAACTACCTGTGTTCTCCTGCACTCTGACCTCCTGCCTCACTCTGGGGGCCACTACTACTTGAAATTTATATCTATTCTTAGCACTTAAAGAATAGTTTTATCTTTTCTTAGCACTTAAAGAATAGTTTTATCATACATGCATGCTTGTTTTAATAATATGTCATTAATATTTTCTTGGTTTTTTTATGAATTATGCATGAAATGGTGCATATATGGAGCTGTTTGGACTCAACATTACAATTTTCCAACAAGAAAAATTTTGAATCTCATTTTTAAAAAGTAGATGACTTTCTATTAATCCTGTTTAATTTGTATCATAAGCATTTGATCTACAAGACATACAAGAAGTACATTTGGGGCTTAATGTGATCTTTTTTATTATAGTTAAAGATACTTGGAGTTTTCATACTTGTTACATTTTAACTAGTAAAAGATGTTTAAAACATATGAAATAAGTCTTATTTTAATGTTTCTGCAGTGTGGTAATTAAACCCAGAGAAGGTATATTTTCTATGATACATCACATCTAATTATCATGTAATAATTGTCCAATTATTGTCCAATTAAATATATTAAATTCTCATTCTAACTATGTAATTGAAGTGTCATGAGATGAAATCTAATTTTTAGGGAATGAATTTATCAGGTAATGAAATTTGAGGTTTCCATCAGCTTTCAGAACTGTGCTAAACATAGGCCTAATTATCCCTATGGAATCTTTCAATTATCTGTCCTGTTGAGTAAGGTTAGAAATGGACTGTTTGATAATCTCATCGAGAACTACATGACATTATCACTAGGTGAAAAGTTTGGGTTTAGATTCTCATGGCTTCTTCCAAGCAAACATCAAGCCAGTTTTCTTCCCTTCCTCCCTAACCAACAAAGGAAGCAATTTGGTTACCCATGAGCCTAGGAAGCACGAGGCTGCCACGCAAGCCAACTGGCTGGTGGGGATGCGGTGGAGAGAGAAGACATTCCTGCTTCTCCTTCTGTCTTTATTAGCCGGCTGCCAGTCCCAGCTTCTCAGAAAGCCTCAGTTCTGCTTGAAGGGATTACCACCACTGTCATTTCCTTGGAAAAGGGAAACTGATACATTTGGAATTTGCACGCTGGCTATGTGAAGATCCAATGAATTTTGTCTATAATATATTCTTAGAGTTCAGTAAAGACAGGTTTAAGTACCCATTTCAGAACTACAGTTGTTTTCTGCTCAGTGGTGGAGTTACTTGTGGTTTGTAAATATCCAGGAAGATTCTGTAGCTTCAAACAGGACATGGTCCCTTAGTTCTGTGAAATTTTTGTGTACACCAGGTACAACATCATTTTTCTTTTAATTATTGATATTGTAATCATCTGCTTTAATTAATATTGTAATAATCTTTTCACTTTTATTTTGAAATCATTTTGCTTATAGAAAAGTTGCGAAAATAAGAAAGGGAGTTTTCGTATTCTCTCTCTTGTGTTAACAAAGAAAATTTTCACTTTTCCAAAAGATTCACCATAGATTTCAATTTAAATGCAGTTTCAGCTTAGTATATTTAAAATACAGTTTCTCCAGTAAATGTTGATGTAATGTTATGCAGTTTGGTAGGCAGTGTCTACTGCAATGTCCTTTTTGCCCATTTTTTTTCCTAAAAAACTATATTCCATGGCAATGCTTAAACATATTCACCCCTTATATATTTAGAAATATTAGTGGAATTTTTCATTTCTGAAAAAAGAAACTATTTTCTGTTGTTTGCAAAGTGGTTGGAAGTTTAGGAAAATACATGTTTTAGTGAAAAGAAAGATTTTAGAAGCTACTGATTCATGACATACTTAATACCAAGTACATGGGCTGAGAGGCCAATTATAAACCATACATATGATTCCACTTTCTGGAAAGCAATTTGGCAAGAAGTACCAAGCCCTTTGAATTTGTTAGCCTTGGAGACATCTATGTACTTCAGCTCCACCTAAAACAATGCCCTAAAATATCACAGACCCAAGCAGAGGTTTGTATTCAAGGATATTCACTGCAATGCTATTACAAAGAATTATAGATATGATTTGGGAAATTGCAAATAATCTAAATGCCCAATAATAGGGAAATAGTGGAATGTGGTGTGACAGTTAGAGTCATGTTTTTAAAAAATGATTATGAGAAAATATTCAAGTGGTCTTAATACTTGTTATGTGGAAAAACAAAAATACTGCAATACTAGCTATACAGTATGTTCTTACTTTCTCTCACATGTGCAATTGGTTAGAATACTAAAGATCAGAAGTTATCTTTATATGTTAAAATCATAACTGAGATTAATTTTCTTCTTTATTCTTATGTGTCTTCTAATTCTTCTACCATAGGCTTCTTTTATTTACTAAAAAAGACATTTTTGGAAAATTAGAAATAGCAATAATTCCACAGTTACCCAGTGGGGAGACGAATGTTTTGAACCCTTTTTCCAGCTTTGTTCTTCAACTCCAAATAGATTGTAGCTTTGAAAGTAACTAAATGGCATGCATGTTTTGAATTTATTCCAAGCATTTATGTGTATCTATAGGTACCCACATTCATAGAGAGGCATAATGAATTGCGTGGTTAAATATAATTAATAAGAATTTAAAATTCTGATCTTTATTTGAAGAACAATATTTGATAGGTAGATTTTCCATGGTTGACTTTCTAAAAGTAAATAGAAAATCTGTGATACCGAAGAACCATGCAGAAGTGGTGAGCCTATGACATGCATACCATGGCTGTTCGTATCATTGCAAGCTCTGAAAGGTTCACCATCAATGAACTATGGTATAAGAAAGGATGAGAGAAGGTTGACTACTAGGGAACATAGTTTTTCCAATGAATGCTTTTTCTATTATTCTTTTTAGGGTTAGTCTTTAAAGTTAAACTTATTTTTAAAAAAAATCTTAACCCCATCAAATCACAGGAAGTCGTGTATCTAGGTTTCATTTTTAATCAAACAAGCTAAATATTCATGTTTATGTGCCTAAATGAAACTTTTGTATGCAGTGTTCCACTCCATCTGCATGAATAGTGGCATTGTGGCTGGGTGAGGTCACTGCAGCAGGGAGAGTGAGGTAAGATCACAGCTGAATCTACAGGCTTTTCTGCTGCACGGTGCACCAGCTCTTTCTTAAAGTCACAGATCTGTCATTCTCACACCAGAAGGCCTGGGTTTGTTTGTGCCGGGCTGCTGCCCCACTTGCCTGTTTGTAGTGATGGTACCATGTGTTATGAATAATTCAAGTATTCCAGGAGAGACCCCGAAGTGTAAGGAGGAGCATGTGGTCAGGAGCATGGCAGTGTGTAGTTTCTGCTCCTTTAACACCCACACTGGCTACCTCGAAATAAAAACGACATCTTCCAGTTCCTTCTGCTCTGTCACAAGATCCCTAGGGGAATCGCTGCTGTGGTTATAGAACCTCACTCTGATGCATTTCTCTCACATGCAGTGGCAGGCTGAGTCACTAGCAGATTGGTTAAAGATGTGCGTCAGTTCATATTTTACCTACACTTCCTACTAACTTAGAAGAATGAGCCAGTTGCCAAAAGCATGCTAGCAAATAGCCCCTTGCCAGCACCATCCTTATTAGAGCCACAAAAACTCCTTTCTTCCTTCAACAAGCTCTCCGAGCATTCTACCTCCTGATTTACAATGGAGAAAGGTCCTTTACTCTCCACTCAGCCTCAGGCGGCGTCCTATTCAGATAGTAAGGTATTTTCAAGATAAAGATGCCAGTGCTTTGCTTCTGTCTGCCTTGTTAGGTGCCTTGACACCAGAAATAGCAATCATTTTTAAAATCTCCCCTGGAAAAAGGTCTTACCTGAGATTGGAGCATACAAACCCCACTGTAGGAAAACGTAGCCCTCCTTGAATCTCTACTATAACAATGGTTACAGTTGACTTATTAAAATTACTGAATCCAATAAATAAATAAATAAATAAATAAAATTACTGAATCCTGTAGATTGTATTTCGGCAGTTTATATTGTGGGCAAATGAGAGTTTAAGGGTTGGCTTAAACAGTATGGGGATTACATGAGAAGTCTGAGAAGGATAGAGCCTTTATGAATTGGGGGAGCAGAATGTTAATAATGAATAGTTTATGACCAGTGTGCCACGTGCATGATATAAAGAGGAAGTGCCATAGAAGTTCAGGGAAGCAAAACATGCTTCCGGGCTTAGAGAGAAGACTTAGGAAAGAAATGAGCAGATCACTGAAGGAGGAATGGCTTTGGCTTCTGTTGAGAATAGTACAAAGAGAGGAATGATCAGGCCTTATGTATAGAAGCTACTCAAGACACCAGTTCTCAAATAGATGAATCAGCTCCCAGCTAATCAACTCTGTATGCAAGGATTAGCAGTAGACTTGCTGAGCTCAGAGGTGGATTCATGCAGGAGAGGCCAGTTAGGAATGTCCATTGGGCTTAGGTCAAACCAGTGGGGCTCTGGAATGCCAGTCTGAGGAAACAGTCATTATCTTTTAGGTAACAGTGAATCATTGGAGAATCATGAGTAGGGAAAGAAAATCAGGTTTCTTTGGAATATGAATCTAGGAGTGATGTGTGAGAAGACATAGCAGCTAAAATTAATAAGAAAAAAATGTTATTAAGCCAGGAGTATTACAAGTTCTACTTTGAGCAGTGCTAAACAGTGAGTGAACAGTGAACCTTGCTTATTCCTGCTAGTGAGTCTGGAGGTTGCTTGCCATAAAAGAAAGAGAGAAAGAAAGAAAGAGAAAAAGAAAGAAAGAGAAAGAAAGAGTGAAAGAAAGAGAGAGAGAGAGAGAGAGAGAGAGAGAGAGAGAGAGAGAGAAAGAAAGAAAGAAAGAAAGAAAGAAAGAAAGAAAGAAAGAAAGAAATGGATCTCGTCAGTGAAAGATCCAACTATTATTCAGGTCATCCTTAAAATCTATAAATGTCAGAGGCTAAGGTGTATTTCTGAAGTGTTTGAGATCACTTCAAATTTATTAATTCATTGATTCATTTAGCCAACATTTATTTAAACCTACTTTGTTCTGGCCATCTTGAGAGTCCTGGGGAAGAAAAAAAAAGTAAAATATGTTCCATCCTTTCATGGAACTTATATCTAATTGCTGTAGAATTTTTTATATAGAACATAGGAAGATGCAGAAACCCCGAATGATGTCATATATAGTTCTAGCATATGCAAAGCCTTCTCCCTTGAAGGATTTGTGGCATTTGCCTGTTGGAACTCTCAAACTGGCCTTGCTGGGTTTATTGACTCTATGGAACTGCAGAGAAGAAAGAAATGTCATGGGAGGCAAGTCACAGGCAGAGGAGGGGCTCATTAGCTCCCTTTCTCACTCTAAGTAAATTGTGTCTAAGCAACCTTTGCATTTCAGCAAGATGGAGAACTGTTTATTTTGAGCTGAGGCAGAAATTTTTCCCAGAAGTTTCATTGAACCTCAAACTTTCATAACTGCTTTGACCATCCCTGGTGTTTTCCAAACTGGACTTCTCCTGAATGGTTATTTGTGTCACCCACAACCATGTGCTTTGAACTGGGGAAGAGCTTTGATTGATTTTCAGAGATATCTGTTGGGAGCCAATAGTACTTTTCAGACAGAGACAGAAAAGACAGAGCGATTGGCTATCCTTACTCAATACTCAAATTGCTGGGTATGGTGTGCAATAGTTTTGTGGATAATTGGTTCAGGCACTCACCTTTCTAAGATTGTATAATCAACTATTAATAAATGAGTTTTGACAGCTTGCAACATGTTGTTTACCAGTACCAAGTTAAACAGAGTTACTGTCCATCATATTGTATTATTATAGTTGTCAACTACACTTGTATTTTTAGCATACTGTTATTGGGTATTTCCCAAGCCAAGAATTGTTTTAAATGCTTTCTTTATAAACACGAGCACACTGAATGCTTACAACATTCTTATGAGATATTTACTAATAGTTATTTTGTAGAGAAGGAAACCAAGGAGTGGAAGATTAAGTAATTTATGCTGTTAGTAAGTAGCAGAGATGGCATTTAAACCCAGCAGCCTCACAATGAGAGTTTATGCCTTTAACTATGATGCCACAGTAACGACAGGTAGAGGAAAGAAGCCAACTGAGTAACAGTGCTAACTGTGGCAGTAGTGGTGACAGTACTAGTAATCATATTGTAGTAGAGATAGTTGTACTATAGTAACAGTGGATTTGTAGCAGTAGTATAGTGGTAGTAGCAGTAGTGAGAGTAGTAATAGTGGCAGTGATGGCAAGTTGCATCCTAATGACATTTAGTAGTAGTCATAGCTGCCATCATTGTCTCTATTGCCCATGTCTTCATACTCTCCTTTCAGAATGAGGGTACTGGGGCTTACTGAGACCTCAGACTGAGTAAGTAACAGAGTAGGATTTGCAGCCACCTATATCTGAGTTCCTTGCCATCTCTTAGGCTCTGAACTTAATATGCCCGGGGCTGTTTCTGTAGCCACAGAAGCACTGCTCAGGTGCTGTGATCATTGGCTTAGCAATACTGCACATGGTTTGCAGTACTCACTGGCAAATCTCTGTCCTGTTCAAGCCACCAGTTCATTGGGGTGTAGCTGGGAAGTGTGAAGCTGGTACAGGAATTGAGGGGGTCCATGAGGAAAGGTCAAATTAGTTGTGACTGAACTAACTTGTCAATTCACTGAGACAGATCCAACCACAGCCTCCTGGAGACAGCACTAGGGTCCACACCACCAGTCAGCAGGTCACCAAGCCATGCCCCTGTGAAATCCCTCAGCCACTTAGCACAGTAAAGACTGGTTAAGCATGTTTATATGTAATTTGAAAATGGTTCTTTCAGGAAGTATGTGGTTCTTTAAAGTCATTTTAAAATGTGCGATTTTACTTCAGTTTATTTATATTCTAACCAAAAAGGGCTCAGAGTAGAGCACAAAGCCCCATGATGTATGCTGTCCTCCAGGAGAATTGTCAGAGCTGGTTTATATAGTTTTACTCTATCAATATGGCCTTTCACAGTTCCTAATTAGTTTTGTTAGTTGACTTACAGAAAAGTGTATTTAAAGTGAGACGTCAGGAATTCCACTGAGGGAACAGCGTTAATGAAAAGCACACACTGTTGGGATGCCAAGCAAAGAGCCAATGGCTCAGTCCTGAGCACCCCTAATTTGTACTGGGGTGATTAACTTTCCTTATTAGAAAAGACTTCGTAGAAACCATTGGCGATTATGTAGGCAATGGGTATATGTGTCTGTGTGTGCATACAGGCACGGGCACACATTTTTTTGTTGTTGTTGTTTATAAAACAGATACATAAAGATTACTTGAGCATTTGGAATACCTACCCAGTGCACTTTTGTCAACATACATGCAACAGATGTTGTAGTGAAAAACTCAACCAAGTTTTGGGCTAAGTATCTTGCCAAATAGAAAAAAAAATAGCTCCAAACTGAAGAGAACAGGCAATAGAATATAAATTTACCCAATTTTGACATTTACCTCTATAAGATATGCAAATCCTAACTTTAGTTGTTTGTACTTACGAAGCATTTCTTAGAAAAATGTGTATATGAAGAATGCTACCACAGGATTTCAATTGCCAGAGCAGATGTGCAGTAGATATGTGCCGTTTACCAGAAAGTGTAGATGTGCAGTTAGATTTTTACAATGCACATGTTCATGCACATCAAACCACGTTCCTTAAGGGAGGGCTTCGTTCTATTTCCTACTGAATTTATCAAGTGAAGCATTGGCTGCCAGCATTTCTCTCTGCATAAGTTTTCTATAAAACCGTTTCCATTCATTTGTGCTCAGGCAGGGTGGAGGGTCACTTGCCTCTGTACAGAGAATGCAAAACGAGAGGGTCTTGTGTCATCACTCCACTTTTTTACTGCTCCTGCAGCCCTAGCAGTGAGAACTGTTCAGAATTTACACAACACACAGCTTTTCACAGCATGTGATGTGCCCAGGTGTATGTCTGTGGTTTGCCATGGTTGTTTATTATATGGAAGAAAAAGAAAGTTTGCTAATCCACCTCAGTAACCCGAATATGACTAATGTCATCAGCAGTAAACTAAAACTTAGGTGCTAGCCACATACAAATAGGTCTCAGGCCTCCAGTTATGCTATGATGTCAGCTCTGCTGCCCTCTTCAGTAGCCCATGTGCTTTTAAGGGCAGATGCCAAAAGAAAGAATTTGGTATTGTTTTCCTAATACTCCAAATATGCTTTGTACAATAGAAATACTTTTCTATCAGCAGTTTTCTGACTTGTTTATTTCCCAACTCTGTTAATTACACCATGTGAGACTGTATTTCCAGGTCTTTATTAGATCACAACATTACCTACAGGAGAGTTGATTTCTAAATCAGATTGAGTTTCCACACACACCTCTGGAGACTTCCTTGGGTGTCTACATGTGGCAGCAAAACCAGACCAACCAAATTATTCTTCAGTTCTGATGCATCCTGGCAGGTTAAGACAGTAGCTTAACCAGTGGAGAAAGGTGTTTACAAGGTCCCAGTGATGATACCACCTTGAAGATCCCAGGGGATGATTCAGACCTGCCACAGTTTTTGCTTCAGCCAACACTGCCTCTGCATGTTTGTGTTCATCTGATGGGCAGTCTTACCCCAACTACGAATGCCATATATTATCATCTGTGGTTGTCTCTTTATGAATCAGCATTTTACCTTGTTAGTAGACTATTTTGCCAATTACAGAAACCTGTTTATTAAAATGTATTTTGCTCCAAGGGCTGAGGCGGAGGGGTATAGCTCAATGACAGAGGTAGAGTACGTGCTTAGGATACACTGGGTTTAATCCACAGTACTGCAATAGAGAAGGAGAAGGAGAGAGAGAGGTAAAGAGAGGAGAGGGAGAGGGAGCAAGAAGAAGAGGAGGAGAAAGGAGAAGGATGAAAAGTGGAAGAAACAAAGGAAGGAAGGAAAAACAGAAGGAAGGAAGGAAGGAAGGAAGGAAGGAAGGAAGGAAGGAAGGAAGGAAGAAAGAAAGAAAGAAAGAAAGAAAGAAAGAAAGAAAGAAAGAAAACAATGAAGTATTTCATTCCAAAATATACCAGTGATTTATAAGCATATGTCCATTATGGGCAGATCTGTCTAGAGACAAGAAAAAGTGATAACAAAAGGGAACGAAAAGAGCTATATATGATTGACTTTCATATCAATGTTTTCTTGGCCCAGAAGCAAATATAAATGAGATTGTTGCTGGACCTATGAGAGAAATTTAATTCAGTATAAAATTAGCACTTTTCATTTTCAAAGCTCTTTGAATATCTAACTATTTAATCTCTCTTTTTATTTCCAAGTGGTAGGAACATACATCCTTCTACTTGCACCAACAATAGAACAAGTAGAGTTCTTACCTCAAGGGAGAGTCCTTGAAGGCTTTGGTCTACATGCACTTTCTCTGCTACCAGCCCATTAAACCAAACCAAATGTTGTGAAATAGGACCATGACATGACAATGAACAGTGTAAGACTGAGCTAGAAGGGAGACTAAGGAAAGGGATTCAAATAAATCCAGCCATTCTACAGAAATCAGCATACATCCAAGGATTGTAAGTTCAATAGGATGATAAATTAGATGAAAAGCAGCTTATTTTTATACACAATTGTTTACTTAGGTGTGAAATGTGTTCTTGGAGCAGAGAAGAATGTGGCTGAGACCCTAGCTGGAGTTCCACAAGATGTTCACTGCTCTCGCTTCAGTATCCTCACCTGCTAATTGTGGATGGGGGACTAGGCAGCCCTTAAGGTCCTTTTTGCCCTAAAATTTCATAGGCTTCTGCTGAAGGGAAATAGAGAGCACAGCTTCATTCCTCAGAAGGACTAATGCAGGATGTTTTCTGAGTAGGTAACTGTTTAGCTGCTGAGAAGAGACATGACATAAATCTCCACACAGTACATTTATCCAATTAGATTTAAACTCAATCCTTAATTAAAGATTCCTTTCTCCTGGCACTGTACCAATATCACAAATGCAGCAGCTTTCAGTTAGAGCAAGTCATATAACTAACATTTTGTGTGACTGGGAGAGCGTCCAAATTTTCCTAGATGTAGTCACTTTAAGTGGTGTGTGTGTGTGTGTGTGTGTGTGTGTGTGTGTGTATCATTCATTTTATAAAAATATTTGTGGGAGGGGGAGCAAATGTGATGATTCAGGAACATAAGCCAATTATATAAGCCAAGACTTGATAAGTCTTCTGTGATTCCTTAAATATTTAGAAAAATTTTAAAAATAATGTGATCCTGGTTAATTTGGAAGCAGAGTGATTTTTTAGAGATGAATTTGTGATACAAAGGTAAAATAATGTGAAACATCTTAATCTAAACTAGCATAACTCATTAAGGACTAATCTGCTATCATTCTCAAACTTGTAGAGGAAGATATAGAGAAAAGAGAAGCAAACTTACCAGCTAAGTCATGCAAATTGAAACTGTATAGATTTTTCCCAATATCCATGTGACATTGCAGTGACACTCATATTTATTCACTTTTAAACCTGGTTACCATATTTTGCATAAGTTATTTCTTTGGTTGTCAGTTTCAGTGAATTAACCTAAAACCCCCACATTTCAAAGCTCTCTCAAGATAAAATAGAATTCTTTTACTAAAATGAATTTTCTATGAATAGAAGTTTCAAGAGTTATTTGTTAAAATGATGAGCTCACATTTTCAGATCACATAAGTTACTTACCTTTAAAAGAATTTTCAGTATATTGCGTTTGGTGGTTTGAATTTTCCAGAAAAAAAATTAAGATACTTTGCTTTTTTGCCTTTGTTAATGTTGACAAGGACTTGAAATTGTACACTCGGCATTAATGCAAATATCCTGCAGCAAGACAATTAACTCCACGGAATTTAAAGCAAAATAATGCTGTGCTATACTTTTTGTGACCATTTTACAATTGTTTGTCTTTCCATATCACTATGCATCCAGATCCTTGTGTGCCTGGAACCTTCCTTCCTACCAGCATAAAACAAAACAAAACAAACACAAGATAAACTTAAGTGCATTTTTTTTCTTCCGCAAAAGAGTTATCTGTTTTAAACTTAAGCTTATGGACTTTTTTCTTGTTCATACTCTTAATGCCCTTTATGCAATCTGAAACTAAGAGACAGCTCATTTCTTCTCATTCATGTGTTTCCTCACATATTTTTAGTACTTTGTTGTGTTTAGTAGCTGAGACATATAATAAATCCACCAAAGAGTCTTGACTTGACTCATTGGTTGGTATACATACAGGGTCCTGTGGGAAATCTTATTTATCCAGTTGTTAAGCTTAATTGTGGGTCTGTGTCTTATCATCACAGAGTTTATCCAGGTTATCAACACTTTGATTCAAAAATTTGAAATTATGACAGAAATGTCCCACCCTTGCTTAAAGCGTAACTTGTGTGTCTTCATCAGTCCGAGGATCTTAAGAGTGATTGAATCAGAAGTTCCCTTGTCTTTCCTATAGAGCTTTTCCTGAATGTCCACTCCACTTCTTTAGTGTAAAAACATGCTTGCCCTCTCAACCAGGAAAATCCCTTCCCTGTGCCTCTGCCTCCCTTGTTGCTGTTAACAAGTTCTGAGGCATGTAAGCATTATTGAGACCGTCTATTTCATTTTAGGCGTGCTACATGAAAAAAGAGGCGTCCCTCTTTTTAAAATTTGCTTTTAAAGATGGGCCACTACTGTATGCATAATGAGGGAAAGATTATAATATTCAAGAATAGAAGACCATTGGGCTTGTTGCTTTAATGTCATCAAGCATCACTGAAATTCCCCAAGTAGTTAAGTGACCTCTACCCTCCACCCTGTCATCTTACCACACTTAACCTTTGAAACTAGCCCTAAAAAAATAAAAATAAAAATAAAATTAATCCTACTTCAGTGCTCTGCTACTTTTTGCCTTGCTCCTTAAAGCACAGACCTAAAAATAACAAGGGATTTTGATTATATTTTCAGTGTTTCTCAGTATTCTTGCAAATTATCCGGATATTATTTGGGAGTGTTGGTGATTTATACCAGGTATTTTTCCATTAGAAATATTTTCTGAGATCTGAGGGTGTGATAGAATCAGGGGTGTGGAGATATTACTCAGTGACAATACTGTAGGAATTACATGCATGGAGCGGGAGCTGTTTCCTTCAGTGACTACCCAATGAATATAAAAATCACTTTTTATTGACCCTAATTCACCCCTAAATTCTCTAACATGCTCTTATGTCATTATTTTTTTAAAATTTCAACCAAAATATAAATTATATAACATTAACAAATCACGTCATGTTACACATAAGCCAGTGCAGAAATGCAAGGAGAGCCCTGATCCCCCTGTTAAAAAAAAGGCTCACAGAGAAGTTTACACTTTTAATCTTTGAAAGTAGCCTTTTGGGTTTTGGACGGCAAGCACAACACTTTGCCAAGCTGTAAAATTCATAATGTTTAAGAGAAAGATCAAAACTAAAATGAGAGAGTTTATATGTACAAATATTTGCTTAGTGCAAATATTCCTGTTGGATCGTCTCAGACTCTTTGATTCCGGTGGGTTAGGAGAAAGTCTGAGCTATAATTTGCTTTTTATTTTCATGTTATGCTTGTCTACTTTTTAAAACTCTTTGCAAATATTATTGATTTGTAGAACTGTATCTCCCTGTGAGAAATAAGTATCCTCCATGGATTGACTATTAGTTTGTTTGTTTTTTTTTACTTGGGTCAGTTTTATGTATTTTTAGAGGTAATTGAGGATTTAGTTCTTTTCCCTAGATTCTAAATATAAATGCTTGTGGTAATTTCTGTTTCTCCTATTGTCAAGAATTTATTTCTGAGGATAATGAGATTCAGAAGGGTCATCTACACTCTACTGATGTGTCATAAATCGTCAATAGTCAGTGTCTTACCTGACCACAGTTTGCTTTCATGAAGTCTTTCTGAGATGCATATTTTATGAAGTTTATAGTCAAATTCTCTGAGAAATACCTAGTGTATCAGTTATCAAAATGGTGACAAAGATGAGCTGATTATCTCACTGTTATTTATATTAGTGACATTTTTATTATTTTGAATTATAAAATGTTGGGAAGGATCCAAAAGCAGACTCTATTACCAATTAGCCTTTGCATATTTCTTCTGCAATGGTTGTGTCTGTCATGACAAAAACTGTGAACAGAGTGAAGGCAACAGTGGTCTTGTTTACTTTGCTCACAATCTGGTATGATTTATCTTGATCACAGCCTAGGTTTGTGTTAAAGGTCAGAATCATAAGTCTCTATTTGCTAGGTTTTTTACACATGTGCAAATTTAACACTTTAAAACATGAAAATATTCATTCAAATTTCTTTATCAACATTTCATTCCAAGAAACACGAAACCTATATAGCAAGTATCATAAAGTAACATTTGCCTGATCTGTATCTTTGTGTGTACATCTATTTCTCTCTCTCTCTCTCTCTCTCTCTCTCTCTCTCTCTCTCTCTCTCTCTCTCTCTCTCGTCTCTCCTTTCATGACATATGTACACAGGAAAGAAGAGAAAAATCATAAGAAGAGGGTTAGCACTAACAGTTAAAGAATAAAATACTGGTAGAAATACATGAAAGTTGAAGGAATAGAATCTTCTTTGCCTACTGGTGTTTGCAGCACAGAATCTGTTTCTCATAGATTGTACCCCAGTGCCCCAGCCCAGCAGTATTTATGGTAGGCATGGAGTAATGTGCTTTTAGAGAAAATCAAGAATAAAAGAGCATATGTGTATTTCCGAATATGGACCACCACCCCGTGTCAAGTCCCTCTCTTTACCAGAGAAGACAGAGAGCTGATGCTAACATTCATCTGCAGGACAGTTTGGATATTGACCTCAAATCATCATTAACTCCAATCTCAGAAGTTTTCTTTGGGTGGTATAGTGGGAAAAAGCAAGGTCTTCGAAAATCAGACAAAGACGAGTTTAATGCCTTCCAAGGGTTATTTGCACTTCTGGGAGCCACAATTTTCTAGAGTATAATGTGGAAGTTCCTTTACACACCAGATAAAAAATAAATAATATTTTATGTTTCTTAATATATGTCTAATGTGTAATAAGGAGTTATTAAATGTTATTTATTAGTTCAAATTCTATGCTTATTTTCTTTATGTTATACACTATTAGTTTAGCCACTATACTTATTTTCTTTATGTTGTATCCATTTAAAGTTTCTTAAAAAGTAACTTGGATAAATAAATGAAAAATAAAAAACTGTCTTGTGGAAAGAAGAAAATGATGCTTCATATCCCAGGATTTTTGTTAAATCCTCACCACTACCACCACTTGGTTCTCGGTAAAGCATTTACACATTTGCACTATCAAACCTTCTGTAATTGTTTTGTTTCCTCTGTAAAGCACAGAGGTTGAATCAGGTAGTGTTTGAGCACTTGTAGGCAGGAATGTCAAGTTTACAGCCACAAGGCTGCAGATGGCCCTTTAGACCATGGCTATTTAGCTGTAAAGATGGAGATTAGGGAATGGTCTTCACGATAACTAAGACCTAAACAGCGACAAGAAAGACTCCCTTAAATTCCAAGTAAGTCAGACATGGTAAACTTTTCTGATGTTTTGGCCCTTTGCCCATTAGTCCCTACTAGAAAACGTAGAGATCACCATGCTGCCTCAGCAAAGGGGAGTTCTGTTTAAAAGGGTGAGGCTGATTTCTTACTTTGAACCTCTGAAAACTGAAGTGAGTACAAGTGATCAGTGGACCAGTGCGAACACAGAACTGGACAGGAAGCATTATTTCTATACTGATGTCTACTTCTGCACCTTTTGTTTGTTTAGTATAACAAAGAGCAATACACATTTAACTTCAAATTGCATCCTAGCAGAAGAATTCTGGAAGGGGATTCCTCAGGGCTCTGTTTTGTCTTCATGTCATGACTTAATTTTTACAAAGTCAAAATGACTGCATTCAGGATTTATGGACTCAAGTAACTTAGCCCAGTTTTTAGTTTATGCTCTCCCACTCCATATGCATGATTGTCTTTATTTATCATTTATTTTCATTGTAATTATGTGTACCAGTCTGGGCTACAGGTAGTATGTCACTGAGAAGCTGGAAAGTATATCTAAGCGGGAGAGAGAGAGAAGGGAAATTCTGATTTGGGGTTAACCAGCCTCTTTCACATTGATATATCCACGACATTATTTTGTTTGAACTTTGCCCCCTCCTTCCAGGAATCTATTAGTAAATATCTTAACAAACCTGGGTTTATTTAGAATTCAGCAGTGGTTCTGATTAGAGTTGTTGCAAAAGAATCATTCAGCCCAACATGGCCCTAAAGTCTCTAGGATGAATCAGGATAGATATTGGCATAGATGGATGAACACCTCTAACCTTTCACCTGAGATAGGGTGGGGAGATGGCACACTGCAGATTGGCACACACCCATTATATTATGCTGCTTTTTATTTGTTTTTCTCCATGTGAAAGAAATTTACTTTCAAATACTTAAGTTGCCTCCATTCCATTCTCTGCTTCAGAGTGACGACCTAGAGGACAAAAGTAGCCCATTTTGTAAAAATGTTCAACCTGAAAGTGGTTCCCTAAAGGGCAATTCTTCCCATGACCCATCTATATCCCTGGTTAAGGAATTTTTGCATCCATTCAGGTCGCCTACAAATATAATAAAGTTTCATTTTTATTGTAAAAAGTAAAAAATTAAATTTTGAAGAAGTCTTTTAGAAAAACTGCTCAAAAAACTTTAACGTATTTGAAAACTGACAGTTGAATAACATACCCACAAGATTAGAAAACAATCTTGTCATTTGTAAAATCTTGAGATCTTCATATTTGAGTCTCATTTGGTCAAAAATGTGAAATAAAATCTCAATTGAAATATATCATGTAAGAGAAATTGAAGATGAGGAGGAGGGTGCTGAGTAGCATGTTCTGGAATGCGTGGAGAACATGAAGTTCCATGAGGAAACAGAAGGATCATCTTCATTCCTTCAGAAGAAAGCAAAGACAATCAAGGGAAGAAAAGCCTCCTATGGGAAGAGAGAAGGTTTGGGGATGGAGAAGTTTCAAGGAGATGACTGTGGCTATTAGAGGTATATCCAATGCTTTAGGTTTCCTGTGAATGTAGAAGTGAGGTGAAGTTCTAGAGGGAACTTTCCCCTCACCAGAATAATCTGAAAATCATATTGCATGAAAAAGGGGTGAAGGAACCCCAATATCCAATATGGGATATAATGATTATCCTCCTATATTAGCAAGTCTGATAACATTCGTAAATCTGAAATATAACAATGGAGGAGAGTTTGAGAGAGACAGACATTTTCTTAGAGTAGAATGAGTTGTTTTATAGTTTGTGTGCTTTTCCTTCCTGGGTCAGAGGGCAAAGTGGCCACCTGAAGAGAGCTTGAGTGTGTATGTGTGAGGAGGGATTCATGTATAGGCTCTCTTGGAGCTGTAGTTCTCTCAGTAAGTCAAAGTCTTAAGCACTCACTTTCTGACAAGTGTTGAGAAGGTCCCATAAACACTGAAATTTAGTCATAAGTCTAAACAAGTCTCACCATGTACAATGTCACATACATGCCTTCCACCCAGTTGAGTTACCCGTATTGGCCATTGCCCCAGAAGGAGGTGATTTCCATCAGTTGATGAGATCCGAATTAAGCAGTTTTCATTGAGGACAGCCTGCTGTCAGTCTCGTTGCCCTCCTCAGCCAGCCTCCTGACCGAAGCAAGACCTTTGTGATTTTTCCCGAATTTTCAAAAGATTCTGTCCTATAAATAAGGGAGTGTTAACCTCTAACCATGAGGCCTTGGATATAAACTCAGTTCTCTGGTAACTAAAAAAAAAAAATATCTGTGTTTGATCTGAATGATAAAGCATTAACATGGAGATTGTAAATAAGATGACATTTATCTTCCTAATTTATCTTTCTTTTGCTAAAACACAGTTGGATAGATCAGTCTTGTTTTGACAAGGTGGGCAACTGTGGCCTCATTCAACAGATACCCAGTTTGCTTATGAACCTCCCATGTAGGTAAAAAACATATTTGGGAGCCCTGAAATATATGCCTTGTCAAAGATCTGAAATAGTGTACTTAACTGTAGATTCCAGTGGATGGAACTTGGCTTTAAAGCTAATTCCTTACTAGGACCAGGGAAGTGTCCTTGGATATCTGACTAAAATGTAATTTGCTGGTCCCCATGGGGACAACTGGAGTATGATCATGGTCAAAATGAAGAGAATCATTATTTGCTTCAGTGAGACAATCCAGGAAACTGAAATTGGACTAGATATAAAAGATGAGTAGGATCACTGGAGCATCTTCCAGCCTTAGAATCAGACATTTCCATGGCCACAAAAGAGGGGCCTACTGCTAATGGTGAAATTGGGCCAGTTCTTGGTAGTAGGATGGTGCTCAGAAGCAAGCTACTTCTCAGACTAGACCCGTCTCTCCCCACACAACAGTTTCTCCCAACAGCTGTATTTCTACCTCTGATATAAAATTTAATATAAAAGGTGAGAATTGTGAGAAGAGGTGCTGTGAGGAAAGGGAACCCATAGAGAGAGTGAAGAAAAAAATTTACATGATACAGCCCTGGCTTTAACATGGTTGATTGTTCTGCCTTCAGAAGCAAAACTATGGCCACTTGGAGACACGTATTCCTTCCAAGATTTTTTGGACATCTGTTAAAGACTGTTATACTAGTGTATTTGCTCTTGTCAGTAAGTTCAATCCCACCACTAAAGTCCAAGTAGGGAAAGAAAACCAATAAAAGCCAGGGAATTTACATTTTCTCTTGTAGTCTTGCCCAAGAACATCCTCATTAACCTACCCTCCTGAATAAAATATGAGAAGAAAGAATGGAACTTTTAATTTTTTTAATGAGTGGGAATATTTTAGATTTTTCATCCCGGTTTATTTTTTATTCATTAGCCTATTCACTATTTTGATTATCATGACTAGAGAAATAAAAAAAAAGGAGAAAAAGCCCAGCTATGTGCATGGGTCATGTTGCTATTAATTGATCACACCCTGATGGTTTTTGACAGTGAATGAAAGGTCTTTGAATTTTGAGTTATGATACCAATACTATTTTTTCTTTTCCCCCAACTTGGTTGTCTCTTGTGTGTTAAAAAAAAGACAATGAAATATATATATGGTCACCTAAAAGATGAGGAGTGAGAAGAAATGGGAGGTGTTGATCAAAGGATATAAACTTTCAGTTGTAAGATGAATACGTTCAGAGAATCTAATATAAATCATGGTGACTATGGTTAACTACATTAGTCAGCTTTCCATGACAGGTACCAAATACCTGACACTGACAACTTAAAAGAAAAAAGGCTTATTTTGGCTCACGGTTTCAGAGGTTTCATGGTCAGCTGGCTCCAGTTCGGAAACATCATGGCAGAGGACATGGTGGAGGATACTGCTCACCTCATGAGGGCTGGAAGTAGAGAGCAGGGAAGTGCCTAAGGCAAAAGAAATGGCCAGCAAACAGATGCAGACCCTCAGGTCACACCTACATGACCCTCACCCAGGAGCGGGCTTTGCTTGTCTCCTAAGGGTCTCTCAAGCCGATAAAGTTGGCATTCAAGATTAACTGTTACATCAATAATACTGAATTATATACTCAAAATTTCCTTAAATGTTCTCACTACAAAACAAAAAAAGAGCATCTAGATGAGAAGTTAAGTAAGTTGATTGTGGTAAGCATTTTCCAAAATAGCTGCATATCAAATCATCATCTTGAAAATCATATCGTTTTTGACAATTATACCCAAAGCTGGAAAAAAAAATTTAAAGTAGGAAACAGTAGTAAAAAACAATTAAAGTAGGAAACAGTAGTAAGACCAAAAAGAAGAGCTTTGCCACTGATTAGTTTGTTTTTGATTAAATCATCCTACATCTCCATGTTTCAATTTCCTTCTTTGTTCTGTGAGAGAGTTTAGATAAACTGGTCTCTGAATCCCCAGTGGTTGTATATAAGCAGAAAGAAAAAAAAAAATGACTCTTCCTTTGGGAGGAAATACAGAGCTTGAAATTCTATTCTCACCTTTTCTGAGGCTTTTCAGGAGAGTAAAATTCAGAGTCAGTTTATGTTCCCCTGTCAAACGAGCCATCTTAGAATAAAAAGTTTCATCCATGGGAGTTTGTGGTTTTAGCTACTGCCCAGGCTCACTAGTGACCCTGGGTCTTAGGACCCTGCATCATCTTTAATGGGAAGATAATGATGCCTACCCTGGAGAGTTACTGTGTAAACGTGTGGGATGATTAGAATGATTCTTATCAGGCTCCTGGTACATGGGAGGAGCAGGGCATCTCCACTTGTACCTTGCTCTCTTTGTGTGGAAATTTCACCTATAGCTCTCCCTCTTTCTCTCTCTCTCTCTCTCTCTCTCTCTCTCTCTCTCTCTCTCTCTCTCTCCCCCTCAGAAACTGCTAAGTGTATTTTTAAATGACCAGTGCCTAAAACAAAAAAGTATCTGTACTGAAGCCCAGATTTGGCACTTTGTAATGTTTAAAGCTTCAGCTGCCAATTTGCTGAGCCTTTAATATCTAATTTATAGCTCCCTGTGGATGGGTGAGTGGATGGAAGGGTGGGCCCAGTTGCTCAGGAGAAGAGATTTTTGTCACTTTTTTTCTTTGGTCGTTTCAGAAA
>RJWT010015781.1:0-20217 GCA_004365215.1 Cuniculus paca | reverse complement strand
AATTGAGGCCCTTATAAAGATTATGGGCCTCGTTATCAGTTCCCAGATGTGAGTGCCCACTCCCTTTCTATTTGTATTCATTTGAATCTGCTGAGTCTGACCATTGTAATTATCCCTGGTATTCATTTTGTCACACTGTATTAGTGAGAGATCAATACTATGGATCAACCCATTCGCTTTCTACTTGTTTGGGTGTATTGATTCATTTTAAATAAAAGTCAACCTGCTGTATAATGTTTGTTTACCCTGACCCTGGCTGAATATTTCCACATTCTCACAGACTACGTTTGTGTCATTCATTTGACTAAAAATACTTGTGTCCCTGGGGTTCCCATGTAACAATACTCCAGTGTTGGCCTTAGCTAAACTCCCTTTCTCAATAGGACTGATGGTCGTCGCTGGTCCCTGGCTTCCCTCCCTTCTTCCGGCTATGGGACAAATACACCCAGCTCCACCGTCTCTGTAAGTGCCTGATTTTTTTTCTCTCCCTCTAAACTGCAGAGCTAATATGTGGGCAGTGTTTTCTCTGGGCGTTTCCTGGTAGGAAGGAGAAGATAAATTCCACATGTCCACCACTCTGAATAGGTTACACATCAAATGGTGGCCTAACAGACATAAAAAGGACATAATTTTGCTGCAGGCTTCCGAACTGTAGTGCATAAATTGTCTAAGGCCCAGGATTCCAAGTTTGCAGGTGCCTGGAAGCTTTCATTTTAATACCATTTGGTGTAGTTTGGGGAGAAAAACACAATCTGACTTTATTGCTTTGGTTCCATGCCAGTGATATTAGTGCTGAAAATGCCATTAAACTTTGATGGACTTGGTCTTTTTCCTGTGTGGCTTAGAGGTTTACTTTGTTTTGTTTTCTCTCTCCTTCAAAGAACAACAACAACAAAAAAGGCAAGCCTTAAATGTGTGCCTTCTAGGTAAGAACTTTCAAGGAGAGATGAAAAGAACTTAGAAGTTAAGATAAATAGAGACAAGATGGAACCATGGCTCTTGCCTCAAACTATAACATTTCAGCAAGTGGCCTAGCAATTACAGGACCCAGGTAGTAGATTAGATACGTGTATTCCCAGCTGACGTTGGTGGCATGTGGATGTCTGTCCACAGGGCTTTAGAAACCACGTGGTCGTTTAGAAAGGCCCAGGACGTCGGAGTGTTCAATAAATACCTAGTGAGGAAGTCTGGGTGCTTGGGTGCCAGCCAGGAGTGTGAACCTATGGCTGCGGATCCCCTTCTAATTCATATTCTTCCTTATTGTGTCAAAATACATAGTTTATTGCTTAGAGATTTCCATCTAGCGTGTTGTCTTTTTACAGCTCACGGCAGTGTCCTAAGCACATACCTTCAGCCACTTTGGAATACTTGAGTTGACAGGAAGCTACCAATTAAGTAGATAAACTCTAACTGGTATCACCACTGTCTTCTATTATGTTTCCTGAACCCTGTGTAGAATAAAATGTGGACTTTCTAGAGCACTGTTAATATCAAATTGTTAAGATCCACTGGGTTATTTTCAGCATTTCTTCACAGTATTTTATAAAAGAGAGGCCGTTTGCTTTTTTCTGCATTATTCCATTTTGTTGTGGTATCTACTGTCCATTTAGATCATTTTGGACAAACATCCTAACAGTTTTGAACTGTTTCAGTGGCACATCAGCATCACATTAGTAAAAATCCTGACTAGCACCACTGGGTAAAAGTGCCAGTAAGACTCCACTGGGTATGAGTAATTTTTAAACTTACACTTTTGTAATAGTTATTCTGAAGTAGACATTAGTCTAACTTTTTAAAATGCACCAACTCACTTAATCCTGGGAATAAATCCTAGGATGAATTTGCTGTTTCTTCCCAGATTTTGTGAATCAAAGATCTGAGTCACAGAAAATTAACTGAGGAGCTGTTTATGAATACAGCAAATTACCTGGACCATGATCTCCTAGTTCTTTTGAAGAAATTTACATGACATTCTTTAAACCTTGTAATTAATGCACCCAACCCATCCATCTTTTAGTGGAATCATCGCTGTCACTAACCTTGGCATGCACCTAAGGAGCAAGCCCCCTAAAATTGTTTCTAACCAGGCACACACAGTGTGCTTCTAACATTTTTTCTGACGTATTTACTTATCAGAGAAGGCATTACACAACTGACTGCTGATCTCGGTGTTCCTGTTTCTTTCTGTCTAAATGAATTTTTAGCATCTAAAATTACTGTTTTTGCCAGAAGACATAGGAGACATTTAGTCTGTGGACTGGAGATGCCATTGCACAGAAACTACAGTCTCTGGTCTTCCTGTTCGTTGTTGATAAAAGCAAGGAGCAAACGCGAGAGAGACTGTGTCTTGTGTTTCTCAGTTTCTCTGCGTTCCTGTCCTTGCAGTGTCAGGGCCAAATTCATGCAAAACTCCTTAGTAGTTGCAATTTTGTCTTTCCACAGTCTAATCTGAACCACTTCTGAATTTCTCATTAACTATTTAGTCATTTTAATTATTTAGTCATTTAACATAAATGCACATTAGTTATTTTAAATAAAAATATAGGATCTCGACAGATAAAATTTAAGCACTCTGAGAATATAGTTCGAATTTCACAGATAATGGTAATATTAGCTGAGAACTCCAGATCTGCTTATGCTGAAATGTCAACATTATTATATTTTTATCCTTTGAATATTAAGGAAACTACTAAATTGCTAAATGTTAAAAATGCTGTATTCTGAAATTGGAAAGATTTGGCCATATGACGTTAATCAGTCCTCCCAGGGAATATTTAGGGTTGCAACTTCTTTTAGCATCAAATTTTGCAGTTAAATTAATTCATGGAACGTTTCCAAGACAATATTCAAATCATAATTTTCAATTTTCAAATAAATAATATGGAATTGCAGTGGAAGGAAGACATCTCTATATTTCTTATCAGATAAATTATATCTGAGGGGAAGAAAGGAAATAAAAATATAAATAACCTATAAATATGAGGTATGACTATAAATCATATTACTTTTAATAACAGGTGGAATCTTTTACATGCATATGAATATTATCCCTTGCAAAGTAGTTATTTTGAGAGACTAAATGCTTATTTAAATGATATTTTTACTCAGAATATTTATTTGGAAGTCTGCCTTGAAAACGAGTGGCACATATTTTTTAGGTAAATCTTCATGCTTTTAAAATGAATTTGATTTATGGTATAGTCAAAAGTCCTATGCAAACTAGTGGTAATGAGACTCACTGGCATTACCCTTACATAAATATGAAGTAACAAGACTTAGTTTATTGGAAAACTCTCAAACTAATTCTTGAAACTGTTCTAAAAGAGGGATCCCTCAAGGACACTTTGAGCAATGGCAGGACTATTTCAGTAAGAATATGAGAGCCAGACATGGTGGTGCATGCCTGTAGTCCCAGTTATTCAGGAGGCTGGAGCAGGAGGATCCCTTGAGCTCATGAGTTTAATACCAGCCTGAGAAACACAGCAAGACCCCATATTCAAAAATCAAAACTACATGAAGTCTTGGGGACAGCACATGCATACCTATCAGTTCTGTTCACTAGGTTTACAATTTCTTTGAGTCCCTCATCTCTTCCAAAACTGAATTTGTACTTCTTTGTTGCCCAGTGTGACTCATTTTGTGGGCTCCCTTTAGTGTCTTTTAAGTCACCTCCAGGTCATTTTGCTGGCCTGTAATTTTCCCCATTTCCCTAGACTCCCCTTGGCCTCCTTGGGTTTGACTGTATCTCCATTTATACCTTGCTTTTTTTTACCTGAGATGAAAGGGAGATAGATCTTTTGCAAATGAGAAGAGAATAAGGGATGGAGAGGGAAGGGGACATAAAGAGTTAAAATATGCTATTTACATGCACCAACTACCTGTAGTGAATGTAGTGATTACATGTTGCAAACGTGAACTTAAAAAAAAAAAAAAAGAAAAGAAAAAGAAAATGGGCAAAGGTGATCTAAAGATGGAGGGAGAATAGAGGAAGGGGAGGGGTGTTAAAAACACATACCTGCATGTTGCGATGAATGTAAATATTATGTATTGCAAATGTGTACTAATAAATTTTTTTAAAAGAATAGTAAAAAGAAAGGAGCTCTACCCAGAGAAACCCCCTGGCTTCTCGTTTCCTCTAATATCATCCCACTCACAGCACTCCCTCAGTCAGTTTCACAGATTCTCTATTGCTAAACATGGGCCACTTTCTTATGGAGTTATCCACTAATATGATGCAGGCACAAAATCTCCCTTAGCTTTATCAGACGTTATCATCTTGTTACATTTGCCACAGCTGTTTTGAGAAACAGGTTACTTATTATATATTTTATAAAGCGTTAAAGATAGCTCTGAAGCCCTGCCCCCGACCCCTCGTTGCCTCGCCCAGCCTCCCCTCCCGGCTGATGTAGGTTGGTTTTATCCCAGGACAAGCTCAGATCTGCAGTGACTTCTGTGAAATTCTTGAGCCTAGTGTGTTTTGGAATTCATTTTAAGAAACGTATCATGATGTCTGTACTGTACATAATAGCCCAACAATAATCAGGCCAGCAGCTCATAATTAGATATATTAATATTTCTGTGGTAAGCCGAACACCCAAGTAGATTCAGCAAATATTTTAAAAAACTGCCCATCAACTCGGTTGACACTTTGCCATCCAAAGTAATTATGAAGAAACTTCTGGGGTTGTAGGTTTTGAAATCTTGGATACAAAAATGTGGATGTTGATTTACTTTGAGATACGTGGTACTGGGTATTGACTCTGGGGCCTTGCAATGGGCCTTGTAAGTTCCATTCAAGTCCTGTGCGTGGATTCTTAACCACATACCTGCATACTCGAGCATCACTCAGGCGCTGTCCCAAGCAATGCCATTTGGGCTGGTGTCATTTCAACCAGTCAATTCTTTTATTGAATAAATTTGATAAAATTGATGTTTTTATATTTCCTGTTATGAAAATTGAGAAAACATACAATATTTGAATGTCCTGTATTTATGTAATTAGACTGGTAAGTGGTTAATTCTGCTTTTCTACTTGATCGTTTCCTTGTCTTTACTGTTATCATCCCCACTTCTCTCCTGCTTGAACTGATTTATTATTTTGCTGATTTCTTGAACCGATTTAGTTCACAGGTTTTATTATTTTCATACCGAAAATGTTTAAGGCTGTGCCTCTTTGTTCTGAATAAAGCTTTGGTTTATTTTATCTTTCTAGTAGCGTTCTCATTTTTATGGCTTATAAAATAATCTCATTATGTTATAAAAATCCCTCTGTCTCACGATATACTGTCTTGGTATGCAGGCAGTAAGGCATTTTATAATTTCAAGGTTTCCGAATGTTTTTAAGCCACAGCCATTAATTTCAAGTGTTACTGCATTGAAATGCCTCGGTATTTATAGGGCACTCTTAATGTAATCACAGATTTTTTTTTAAGCCAGCAACATGGTAGTGCATGCTGGTAAGCTAAGACAGGAAGATCACAAGTTCAAGTCTAGCCTGGGCAACTTAGCAATACCCTATCTCAAAATTAAGTAAAAGGGCTGGGAATGTAGCTCAGTGCAAATGTCCTGGGTTCGATCCCCTACAAAAAGTTACTCTGTCTCTTTTCTTAGACTTGCTTACAAAGTGTGCCTCTCACAAAAACCAAAAAAAGAATACTGTAGTTTCTTTGCCTTACAGTTATAGACCTCAGGTTGATTAAAAGCAGTGTTATTTAACTGTTCAGTGAAGATTTTCAAAAAACAAATCTACAGGCAAGGATTTTTTTAAAAATCACCACTACTGAAACTGTGAAAAAAAATGATGGTCTCAGCCACAATTGGGGGCAGGGAGGGAACGGAGTCCCTATGAGAAAAGCTATTTTTTAAAATCTTGTCCCTTTTTCCTGTGGCACATACTTATGGCAACTGAATCAAAGGACAACATGCCTTGTTACAGGAGGTTTCTTCACATAATTTGTCATCTCACATATCACTGATGTTACTTACCTAAGAGTCACAGTGTTTGCCTGTGAGGGCAGGTGCGATGTGACTATGCACAGCCAAAACTAATCTGTAATGAAGTGTGCGCCCACATTTCCCTTGGTGGTCACTTCCTTGCTTTAACTTTGACTGAGCCTACATTTCATCTGGAAAGGAGAATCTTTTTTTTTTTTTTTTCTTTGAGAAATTGTGCTTGTAACCAAATGAGGTAAGATATAAAAGGTATATTGACCACTCAGAGGGAACAACAGAGTCTATACATTTAGGCCATAGTTAGTGGAATTTTTTTTCTTGGTACTAGGGATTGAACCTAGAAACTTCACAATAAGCTACATTCCCAGCTCCCCACCCCACCCCTTTCTTAATTTTCAGATATGTTCTTACTAAATCACTAAATTGCTCAGGCAACTTGTAATCCTCCTACCTCGGCCTCATAGAGTGCTGAGATTACAGGCATGCACTACTACTCCTAGCTAGTTAGTGTATTTGTAACATGAAAAGAAAACTATAGAATACTGGTGTCTTCCATGTGTAGCATTTTGACCTTATACAAGAATTTCTCTTGGAGGTCAGTCTTGTAACTTGACTTTGGTTTGTTTCAGTCATCCTGTTCCTCCCAGGAGAAGCTGCACCAGTTACCATACCAACCAACACCAGATGAGCTGCACTTCTTATCAAAACATTTTTGTACCACTGAGAGCATCGCCACCGAGAACAGGTGCAGGAATACACCCATGCGCCCCCGTTCCCGAAGCCTCAGGTACGTGGACCTGGCCCAAAGCTTGCTCACGTCGATTGACTGTCTGTTTTTCACCATGTTGAGTGAAGACCTTTTATCCTTTAATTTGTCTGTGAATCAGTTTATTTTTGAAGTACCATAAGTATGATGGGATTTTGCTACTGACAAATGACATCGTTAATTACCGTGAAAGGTATTGTGTTATTTGTTTTAAATTTTCACAGTTTGCTAATTGCTGTATTAACAGTAATCATGATGGCCTTAGGAGATTATCAGTACAACTTCTAGCCATTGAAAATTTCAAGATAATCTAATTATAGCACAAGAACACTTGTATGAAGGGGGGGAACTGTAGTTGAAAAGGAAGTACAGCAAAATAGTATATTTTTTCCAGATTCTATTTTAAAGGCCACCTCGATCTTTTTATTCTTGCTTCTCACAATAAGCCTTACGTTTTCCAGGATTGTGAATAAATTTTTAGGAGCTTTAGTCTCCCCAATTTTGTGGTCGTCAGATATAGTTCACTTGACATTGAGTAGGACCAATTTTATTTCGACCTTGTTTCAAATAATGTGTGTCACCGTCTGCTTCTTCAGAAAGAAGACTGAATTAGGGATTCCTGTTCAGGAGGTCTTTTAGGGAGTGCTTTAGGGATCGGCCCCTGTGGGAGAGAAGCAAGACTGGTCAAATGGAGAAGTTGAGCTGCGGTAGAGGCCCGGCAGCTCCAGCCAGCCCAGAGAGTAGTCCATCCTTTTATACCCCTCCTTCAGTGCCTCAGTCATTGAATTGGTTCTTGGAACATCTAGAAAGGTCATGGCACCTTGGGACACCCATGGCCTGGAGCGAAGTGACTTTCTGCAGTGGGGCCAGTCTTGGAAAATGAAGACAGCTCAAGGCCTCCCCTGACTGCAGTCCCAGCACTGGGCAAGAGGTCCGTCTTAGACAAAGGGACTCAGGGCAGGGACAGTAGGAAACCTTGATGCTATACAATTGGAATAGATGATACAATATCAAGGTTTTACTATTTTAAAAATAGCTTATTTGGTAGGTGTTCGGTAGAATATCAGTTTACTGACTCAGAAGGGGATTCCCTTTGTCTTTTTCGTCTTCATTTAGCATCATAAACTAATACTAAATATAGCCATATTGGACAATCGTGCATATTAGTTTTCAAGGTATAGAATAAAAGACAGGTTTTACCACTTCTTCCAGAAATACTGCATTTTACTACATGGACACTATTTTTATTTTATTAAAGAAGTTTCTGAGAGATCTAGTACAAGCTGAATCTACCCAGGAATAAAATACCCTAATAGTGTACAGCTGGAAGGAAACACACTGACTACTGGGAAAAGCACACAACACATGTATACCTATGTTTCTTATTGTACACAATGCCTGTCTCAGCATCCCAAATACATATTTGCTAGACTAGAAAATGGATTTCACTTAGGACACCTGTGCCGGGCGAGCCACTCGGCCCTCTCCAGCGGTATGCGGCAGAGCGCAGGTGTACAATAAAAGTGTGAAATTACACTGTTAAACTTGTCCTAGATGTTGCTGTTTGTAGCTACCCTGATTTGTTTTATACTGAAATTCATTAATTGATTTCCACATCTAGGTAAGCTTATGCTATATGTTAAATATAATTTCAATTGAAGACTACTTCCTAACTTGAACTGTAACCATTATTTTGTTGCATTTAACTTCTCGAGTTCGCTTTCTGAATCTGATTTAGCGTCTCTGCTTGTAGGTATGCATGTGTACATACGTACTAATGACTGGTTTTGTAATACAGCATTCTTTTTGTATGAAGGTTGCATAGTACTTTTGATGCAACTGACTGTTTACAAATAAAAAGCTTATTTTCATTTCATGCTGTGGCACGTTTAAAAGGGTAATTTGCTTTGCTTGCAGCCCTGGACGTTCCCCCGCCTGCTGTGACCATGAAATAATTATGATGAACCATGTCTACAAAGAAAGGTTCCCAAAGGTAATGAATTGAATTGAAGATGCCCAGAATCTAAATGAACAGGCAACAGAGATTTAGCATCTGTAAGGTGGTTTTGTTAGGGGAAGTAAGGGTCCAATCCAGTTATGACTTGTATGAAACATCACTGAAGCCTTCTTAAGAGAAAATAACTTAAAAATGTGAAGCTAACAACTGCTGAGAACTCGTCACTCTGTGTTGCCGAAATGGCTTTACACTGAGTTCTGTACATCGTGCCCTGGGTGTCTAGGGGGTGCTACAGGGAGGATCTGCTATTAAAGGCCTCCATACCCTTTGGCCTCTGTACCTGTTGTCTGGATCTGCTATATTATCAAGCAGAGACCAGTTTTTCTCTCACAGAAGCCACAGATTGGCGTTTCATGAAAGTTACTTTTCTTTTAAACCTCATCTTCATTTTCTATGAATTCCCTTTTCTTTAGCCATTACATTTCTGACCCTACTGCTATGACTGGGAAGGTACTGTGGCAGTGTCCCCCAGTTAGAGTGGTGAAAGGAATTTGATTTGAGCTAGTGCACAATTTGTGAAGGGTTCTTACCAGACCTCCTAGCTGCAAGGAGCTGCTCTCTTATGATGACCATCTCCTTGCCTCGCCTCAGTTCTGTGTTTTTCCCACCAGTGTTATTTCTGCATATTTGGGAGAAGGCAACCTTTTTATGTCTTTCCAGATCCTCATCCACCACCTTCATTGCCCTAGGCATGTGAACAAAGGGAAACTCTGGGTTTAATAAATCAGTAGTAAAGTATTATTATTTGTAATGAACCTGGCATTCATATTTAGCTATTTATCACATGTCACATCCTCACCAGGAAAACAGATACTGACTATAGCTAGTTAATGCAGGTTCAAATTTGAGAGGGAATCTCCCCACGTATGGAATCTCCCCACATATATAATTCACATAAACCAGGAATATTGATTAGACAGTATGTGATCAGAGAAATAAATTAAAGTTGGAAAGTTTAGATTCATTTTTACCAAGGGAATCCTGTTGACCTTTTGCACATGGCACCATATTTTAAGGAAAGGGTACAGATGATAGAGGATGCCTTTTCCTGGTACATTGAAACCTAGGCAAGAAAACTTATTCTTGGTTCACTCTGCAGGCTGTGGAACTCTTGCAGTAGTCCTAAATTTTGAGTAGTAGCAACTAAAGACATACTTGGTTTTTGTTAATCTGTCTACAAAGGACCAAAATCTAGCATGAAAGCGTAATGATTAATACGTAATGCTTACATGGATTGTTTTATACTAGATGAGTCGTAAGAGAAAGGGTGTTAGCATCCTGAAATGCTTATTTTTGCTTAAATATAGTAAGTCTGACTTACAGACATTCTAGTTACAAACTTTCACAAGTGTGCTTGTAAGATTCACAAGTGTACTAAGACTGTCAGATTACAGATGAATCTGACTTACAGACACTCTCCCAGGAATAGAACTAGTTCATAAATCAGGGACTTACTGTACTTCAAATCTTTATTATCTTTATTCCAAATGATGTGGTAGTAGTAAACTCTTCCTTCTTGTCTCTCTCTCCTTTTCTTCTGCTTATTTTTCAGGGCAATTTTAACTTCATAGAAAAATGCAGACATATTCCACACACACCCCACCTCACACATGCACAGCCTCTCCTGTCATTACTGTCCCCCTCAAGAGTGGCACATTCCTTGCAATCAGTGAACCTTCATGGAAACATTGTTCTCACCCACAGTCTCCATTCACATTCGGATTCGTTCTCAGTGTTGTACAATCAGTGGGGTTGGACAAATGCATCATGCCGTGTGTGCACCACTGTTGTCTCATGCAGATGTGAGGTTTTTTTTTTTGTTTTTTTTTTTTGCTTTATGATGCTGGAGATTGAACACAGGACTCCACGTATGATGATAAGCAAGTGCTCTACCATTGAGCTACATCCCAAGCCCAGAAGTGAGGTTTCTTTAAATTTAATTTTCAGAATTTTAACATTTTGGTGGTCTGTGAAAATGCTAGGGAGGCGTAATGGTTGAAATGCTCCTGTGTACTTCTCCTTATATTTTACCTGTGTGTGTATGTGTGTGCCTTTTTTAAACAGGCTACAGCTCAGATGGAAGAGCGTCTAAAGGAAATTATCACCAGCTACTCCCCTGACAATGTACTTCCCCTAGCAGATGGAGTGCTTAGTTTCACTCACCATCAAATTATTGAACTGGCTCGAGATTGTTTGGATAAATCCCACCAGGGGCTCATCACCTCACGATACTTCCTGGAATTGCAGCACAAGTTAGATAAGTTACTACAGGAGGTAAGAACCAGGCAGCATGCATATAAAGTTTTCTGATTTGTTTTACACTTTCCCTGGAAAAACTGTGAGACCTTTTGCACATCAATGGTAACTGAGATGGAGCTCACATTTCGTGGAAGCAAGAAAGAGAAGGAAAAAAACCACAAACTGATTGCTGTTTCCTCTAAGCTGATTCTGGGCATTATGTTTAGTAATAGAAAGTTAATGTAATAACCTTTACAGGAACCTAGGGACCCAACAATCTATGATGCTAGTTTAAGTGGATTGTGAAGGATTTTGAAGCAGTGATTTCCGCCCCTCTTACCCATAAAGCAGTAAATTGACTGAGTGTATGTGCATTATTTGATGGTGCTATCTAATTCTAATATCTAAAAAAGCTAACTGGAAAATTGCTGGCTTTTTCCAGGCTGTGTGTCCTATTAATTAACCTGCATGGGGTGTTGGATAGTAAATGGCAACTTGTATTTTCAGTGCTTCAGTGTCAGTTCTTCTTCGAACAAAATATCCAATTTCCAAAATGACAGATAAACACAGGATCAGTCTCTGCCTAACACTCCTATCGGGAGCATGCCTAACTCCTGATAACACCCAGGGCAGGAAGGGAATGTGAATGGTGGAATGGAATTAGTGCATGAGATTGCTCTTTTGGTTGAAATTGATCAGCTGCAGCCTACACGTGAAAACCATTTAGCCTATACATTTAGATTTATAATATTTCTGTATCTCATAGGGCATAAATTAAGCCCATGTAAATGTAATCAGCGGTGGTTTTCTCTAAGCATGAACATATAAATACTTGCACAGAACTGAAGTGAAATACTAGTATCCTCATTTTTGAGAAAAACCATTCGTCCTTGTCCCTACAAATTTTAATTCTGGTAAGATAAGATTCCTCTCTGGCTAGCAGCCACTGTTTCTCTTCTCTTTCCTATCCAAACATCCCAGCAGTTTTCTCTGCTGTGTTCCCCTTTCTCATATTTCAAGCTCCTCCAGTCTACTAATGTAATGCCTCTTAGATTATCTTTGGGGACAAACACATTGTTTGTGGTATTCGTTTTAGTTAATTTTCCACTTGGTATTGAACAGTTCTTCCATCAACTAAAATGAAAGTGAATTTACAGGAAAATGATCATACACTTGGCATCCTGGCCATGTAAGAATTGCTTGATGCTTATTCTTTTTTTTCTTTTTTCTTTTTTTGGTACTGGGGATCGAACTCTTGACCTCACACTTGCCACACAGGCGCTTGTGCCGCTGAGATACATGCCCAGCCAGCTAAATGCCCAGCTTATTCCTATTGGTTGTACTTAGCTCATCATACATTGATGGTTATGGAGTGGCTACTTGGCTTAGACCCTAATCCTCACTGGGTTCCTTCCCTCCAGTGCTAACCTTTCAAGTTCTTGTTTCTATGCAGCTCCAAGAATATTAATCTGATGCTCCTCAGTGTCCCATTCTTTTTAAGCCAAAACCTATTCCATGGTGTCTGCTGTCTGCCTCTCTTAGTACATTTAAGCACAATGTATAAAACAGTCTTCTCTTGGGTCTCACTTTACCAGTGGGCGCTCTGAGGAAAAGGGTCATCCCTAACTCCCTGGTGTTTATCGATTCCTCATTAACAATAGAAGGGAGAGAGAAAAAAAGAAAATAATTTTGGAAGCAGGCCAAAATATTTGAACTCTTACAATATGGCATCAAGTGATCTAATTTTCTTGTACATTTTAATCAAATCCTGGAAATATCATAAGTTTATTACTATTTATGAGAATACCTTCAAAGTTAGATTCGTGAAATGTTACTTGTGAACAGAAGAGGCAGACAAACCCAAGACGAACTCAGCAGTCAGCCTCAGGGATATCTTCCTTCCTGAATGCCAAAATTCTTTCAAAGAATATCACCCTTACCAGTCTAGCTCTGCACTTTTTGTTCCTTCCTGGAGATACCCTGCTAAGGGGAGAATTGATATCCAAAGCAGTTTATATTGAAGGCCTCCACTTTTACTTTTGTATGTCAGACTTGACAGATTGTTTCATGGCAATTAAAAATAAATCTTAGAGCTTCAAAGATCATGTGAATGGGGCCAAGTAGTGATAAAAATCACTACTTTGCAGAGAAATTTCTCTTTTGGCCAGAGCATATACTTGTGGTATGAAGGTCATGGTTGGGTATAAGTAAGAATGTTTTCTTGTTCATCTTCAGAGATGCATGGTTTCCTTCTGTCCTTCTGTGTAAATGAAACCTATCTTTAGAGTCGTGTTTACAGCGTCCTTCTGGGGCCTGGCAACAAGCCTCTCACAGGAGAACTTGCCCCTTTTAGATAAGCTGAACTGTGGGAACTTGCTTTGGTTTCCAGGGATGCAGCTGTCAGTTAGTTCCCAGCTGTGACTCTGCACCCAGCAAGGCTATTATGCCCCCCCCACACACACACACACTCTTTCCATTGTCAAGCTTTTGCATAACCCATGGCGAGGTTGCCTTAAGGTTTGAGCAGCTTGACTTTCCCGATGCCATTTAAAGTCCTGAGCTCTAGGTCAAGTCCAGAGAAATGCTTTTATATCTGTGGTTTCTTTTTCACTGAGGTGTGTTTAGCCAAAGAAAATAAACACACAGAACATTCAAACCTACTCCCAGATCACAGTATAGTACTTTACCAGGAAACAATTCTCTTCGCAGGTTAATTCTGTCATTTCATTTATTGTCATTTCAACAAAGCTTTTCCTCCCCTCTTAATGTTAGTAGATAGATAAAATATTATTTGTGCTAATATAATTGTATGTTCTGGCATTGGATGTGGCCGATAATTGTTAGAAGAAGTTGGAATGAAATGATTATTTTTATGATTTTTGAAATGGAATTTACGCAATCAGAGTTGACTTTTTTAGTTTTTTCACGTGTGAAATTCTTATTTCCCTTTTTAAAAACACTAAAATATGCCCAGGCTTGTAAGATAGTCTTTATATTCCTGAATTTAGAAAACAATTATTTTAATAAGAAGAAACTTCAGTGTCTAGCTCAAATTGTCAATAAGATGTGAGGGTTTTTTTTTTTTTTAGGTTTTCTGTTTAGTTAAGGTTATATGACTGTTTCTTAGCATTCACTGTATCTTCCAAAATCTATTTTTGTTGGAAAAGAAACGTTGGAATAAAGCAGTTCCAATATTTGAGATGTATGTATAAATGTGTAGAACACATTCTAGTCTATAATTATTCACCAGTTATCTTTTTCTGTATTTCAAATATTAGCAGTTTTGCTTTTACCTGTCTGGTTTCTGTACCTGTGTTTTGGAACACTGCCTTTGATGGCTTAAATTAAATAGGTATCTTAACTATCATTTTCCATAAATCTTTTCTGCCAGCTCATTTTATGGGGGCACTGGGGTTTTTTGTTGAATGTTCAAGAATCATTGTTCATTACTGTGTCTGTGATATTATATTCTATTAGCATCAGTTTGATAACTTTTTAAAAATCTTTAGCTGATAGTAAATGACAAAAGCTTAAATTTAAGGAAGCCTAATTTACATTGTTTATGTAGGTTGCCTAGAAATTTACATTAAAAATTGTAACACTTTTGTCCTGTGCCAGCCTTGCTAGACATTTGTCAGATTTTAAGAAAATACCATTGAACTTCTCAGTGACTGTTAACAAACTTAGCTTTACTCTCAGAATATTTATTGTACTTAGGCAACACATGTAATGAAATTTTTAAAGATTTTAAGTCAGTTCAGTTTCACTAAATTGAATGCCTAGGTACAAAATTATAATTCACATTTATATGCAAATATAAACATTTTCAGCCAACATTTGAAATAAGTATTGCACACTTGTCACATGTGACAAAATAGCTAATTTATAGGCTAATATTGAATATGGGAACTGTTTTTCACGAACACATTACATGATCTGTTAGCAAAAGCAGTCCATCACTGTGTTAGCTGTTTGACATATCTCAGATATTAGCTATTATATTCCAGATATATCTGGAAAGTCCAAGTTCTTGATCAGCTGCCTCTATTTTAATGTCTCCTTCGTGGTTCACATCAAGAGTCCTCACATTTGATTTTTAACAGATAGTAAATAAATGTTTAGCAAATAAAGTTTAGCTGATAGAGCTATTTCGTAGATATTTAATAGTGTCCATTTATGAAGAGATGACGCCTGCTTATCAATCTTTTAAGAGTATTTTCTAAATCATTTAATTTTTAATATTTGCAATTATTTAATTACCATGCTTTGCTGATTTTCTTTTCCATTTAGTGGAGCAACTCTGTATCATTATTCTTTTCATTGCTTTTTCATAGGCTCATGATCGTTCGGAAAGTGGAGAACTGGCATTTATTAAACAGCTAGTCCGAAAGATCCTAATTGTTATTGCTCGCCCTGCTCGGCTATTAGAGTGCCTGGTAAGTTGCCTTGAGATGTGACTACATTATTATTAACTGTGGGGAAGCAGCAACCATCAGAAAGCTCTCGTTTCATTTAACTTCAACCACCAGTGCTAAATGGAAAGAGTCAGGAGGATCTACGACTAGTGAATGTTTATGATGACACCCATATGTGACTTGTCTTTTCTGATTTTAAGAAAGAATTCTAGGACTGGTGCTGTATTAAGTGATAGTCATATCACATTCTGGTCAAATTCAAAAGATGTTCATACAACAATGCACTTGACCTTATCTCAATATAATTTCTTCATGTCACAACTAATGTAAAACACTTACTGTTTTTCCCATTTTCAGAATTGCTGAGATTCAGAGAGAGGGAAGTCAGTGATATAATAAATAGTGATCTGTGGTTATTTTGCATTTTTAAAATGGGGCATTTTAGAAATAACTACTAGCTGGCAGCCTTTTTGGAAGGATACAGTAAGGCATGAACCAGACCTGAAAGAATGAAACTTTTAAAGATTAGTTTAATTTTGCACTGATATACTTTTGGCCAGTGACCATTTCCAATTGCATAATTTTTGTTTTATGAAATTTTGACTTAGCTTTAAATCTATACTGTAAATAAATGCAAAGCTTTGAACATAATTATTTTAAGGGACTGTTAATGTGGCATTGAAGTTCACTTTTAAGTTCTAGCCATTAAAATAATTACAACTCCATGTACAGTAGTTTTCGGCATTACGCACACACCTACACACGTATGGTTGTAGTGTTTTAATTCTATCCTATTTTAATTAACATTTATGATGTTTTACAATATTTGAATATTCATAGTTTCATAAATATATACCAACACTTGATGAGACACAGTCGGGGGATCTTGAGGAAAAAGGTGGGGAGTGTGTTTTCCATCAGTGGCAGGACTCCTAGGATCACAAAAACAAATGCACCATTTGACCTAAAGTTTCTCTGGAAGGGTGAAGGGGAGAAGCTCTTGTGCATGCCTTTGGGGAGAACTAGGTGACTGGCAAGATGGCTAAGTGGGAGACTTAGATTTTGCTGCTTCTCCTGCTGCGTAGCCTTTGAATTGTGCAAGAGTTTCATTTGGGAGAGAATGCCACTTGGCAGTAAAACTTATTTTTCTGAGCCACAGTGATAGGATAAGAGCAAATCTTGCCTTAAAAGAGCAAATGGATTTTTTATAGTAATCACTGATACAGGAGAAAAAGTAAAAACACAGCTTCTTGAAGACATAGAATTATGTTTGGAAATGTTGCTTTCAGTGTAGAAACTGGAGTTTCAGAGTATAAGAGGATACTTCCTTAAACTCAGACGGCCCCTATCATCATAGGTGGCTCTCCTATAAAGAAGGATAAACTCGAGGCTTTTATAGGTAAATGGATGCAACTAGAGACCATACTCATAAGTGAAATAAATCAGACTCACATATGTAAACTTCATATTGTTTCCCTACTGTAAGAAACTGAAAAAGTAAATAAGATCTAAAATCTGTAATAGATACTATGAAAAGGAAAGAAACTGTTCAAAAGGAGACAACAACTGGGATGGGTGAAAGGAGAAAGGAACGGAAAAAAAAAAAATATATATATATATATACACACACAAACACACGAAAGATAGCCAAGATTGTTATACTACTGATTTCTTTTAGTTCATTGAAAAAAATGGTTTGTGCTTGTATTGCTGATAAATTATGTATGCCTATATCTTGTAATCTGAGCAACTACTTTGAAGATAACAACATGCAGTACATTACATAACAACACACATTGTTTACTTCCTATTTTGTTTTGAAATTCTGTATCATTGTTTTTATTTTTTGCCCTTTAAAATAAAAAAAAACAGGAGAGTGCTTAGACAAAAAAATTCAAGAAACGTAACTAAAAATAACAGCTGTGAGCATAATTATTTACATGTCAATTCATAGCATACATTTTAAAGAGATACAAATCCTTGATTTGAGCCCTAGTACTACAAAGAAATAAAATAATAATAAAAATCATATCTAGTTGGGAGGGGTGGCACAGGCATATAGTCAGGAGTTCAGTGCCAGCCTGGGCAAAATAGCCAGACCCCAGCTCACAAAACAAACACATATAAATCAAATCAGACCTTTATTGTTGTGTGGGGTACTGGGATTGAACTCACGGCCTTGTATAGGCAAGTGAGCTACACCCCAGCCCAGACCTGTTCTTTCTCAATGAGATTGAGATCCTTAGTGGACATAGTACCTGAAAAGTTACATTTGAAGGACCTTGGAAGTGATCATTATATTTGAGGTACCAGTTGCATAATACACTGTACTGTATTGGCTTAGAACGTGAATAGACTTCAAAGTGAGAATTATGTACTTTTTAAAGCAAGTAGCCTTCTTTCTGCACAACCTACAATCATGTATATACAGCAATTATACTGTAAATGGAATTTCTATAACAAAACCTCAGACCATTTTGGCTCAGAGAGCTATACCTGTGTTTGTCTTTGGTAGGAATTTGATCCTGAAGAATTTTATTACCTATTGGAAGCAGCAGAAGGCCATGCAAAAGAAGGACAGGGCATCAAAACTGACATTCCGAGGTACATCATCAGCCAACTGGGGCTCAATAAGGACCCTCTGGAAGGTAAGTACATGGTTGGGTTGACTGTTGACTTGTTTCTATATCGGGGCCTCCTGGAAGGACTTAGTGGCTTTTTTTTTTTTTTCCTCTCCCATTGTGGCTATCTCTATCTGGGGCACTACTTGTGATTAGAAGGAAACAACCATCAGTTGAGTCCTGAGAAAGAAAAGAGCATACCCCAGTTTGAGAATGGGGACAAGGTTTTTCAGCCTGAGAATGCCAGACTGTCCCAGAAAGGTTTGGATTTCAGTCTTCTCCGAGTACTCTTTCTCTTGCTAAGTTCAGCGGGGCTCTTCCTGAGAGTACTTTTAATTTTGAAAGCATCACTAAAAAAACTAATTACTATTCATTTAAAATTGACATTTAAGTTTAATTTGGGAATAATACAATTGATGAAGGTTGTTTTAAACTGAGTATAATATTGATATGTATATTTTTGATTATTTGCCTCAAAGTATGAAAAATAGTAATATATGAGAGGCAGTGATAAAAGGGAACGCTTTAAAAAAACATATAGAAGGACTTATAGTTGATTCAAATGAACCAATGTGTAATTCTATTACATACAGAGAATAAGAAGCATCTTCTTAATGATTTTCCAAAAATCTAATATTGCTAACCCCCACCCCATCTTTCCCTGTTCGTTATTGTTTGGGATTATTATTTACCACACTTAGGTTATATACCACCTAAAAACACTCATACACAATCACTGGTTCCTTAATGCAAAATTGTCTTCCTGATTCATTAAATTGAATTTGCAAACAGCCTTTATCCTACTCAATTGTTCGTGATGGAGGTAAATGTTGACACTGAGATTTTTCCTGTTAGAGCCTGCTGCTCTCTCCTCTGCTCTCTCCTGTTCTTCCTGCTTTGTTTGCTCTTATGGCCATCCTATCTTTGCTTCCAGTGAAATGATGCATGCATTACTGGGAGATAATGCCAGATGAATTTATACTGTACTGAAAGCAATACCACAACAGATTCATCACTTATCAGAGACTGGTGGCTGCTTTTCTGAAAAGTTCCCTGGGGAGAGATTTTCCCCTATGGCTTTTAAATTACCATCTTTACCTTTTTGAGTCATGAGTCTTCAGAAATGGTTTAAATCAATGAAATAAAAAGGGCAGACGTTTAATGGTATTTAGATGAGTTTTAAAAATCTCTTCAGGCATTACAAAATGATGCTTTAACTTCTTGCTTCAAAAGCTGACTCTTGGTTCCATTCCATTACTACCCACTGCTTACAAATAATATGTATTTCTCAGATAATAGTTATTTAGCAGAAATTCTATTTAAAACAGAACCATCTTTTAATTTGTTTTTTTATGAAAATAATTGGAGTGGGGGAGGCTGTCAAAGCCTATTATAGTGACTCTTCACGCTAGTGTGGTTAGGCTGCGTCAGCCCTTGAATTGTAGATGAAGCTAGTTCTTCAGTTTTCCTACCTGGCAGTAAATATCACTGTGGGTTGAACTTTGGTAGATGAATGATCAGAGGCCTATTGATGTGCCTTAATAAAGAGTTTAAAATAATATTGATCTTCGACACGTTTGGAGTTTAGTAATGTAAACTTTTTAGTGGAAGGTTTTATTTTTTTCCTTTTAACTCGACAATTTTTTTGATTCAGCCTGAGAATAGTTTTTAGTCTATTGTTCGCATTTACAATGACTTCTCCAGGAAATTTTAATAAACAAGGACAAGTTTTGACCTGTATTTGCTTCCCTCCCTTGTGGACATCTGAACATACCTAAGGCCTGTCCTTCCAGGGTTGCGATGACAGCTCCAGAGCTGGGTCGTGACCTTGATCGTGCAATTCATGAGCCTGTGTCTCAGTTCCTTGAATCAAACAAAAATGGGCTAATAACAGTACTGATTCATATGGTTGTTTTGAGATTACAGGAGTTCATCTCTGTAACTGTTTCACATGCCAATTGCCTAATAAGTGTAAGCTGTGACTGCTGTTTTATTAAAAAAAATTTGTCTTTTCCTTGAGAACGCCTCCAACTGAGTATGTTTTAATTGATCTCAAAGTCTGCACTTCTGAGGTACTAGGCACATTGGATGTTGGCAACATTTGAATGGTACCAACAAAATATATCATTTGCAGTAAGTTTATTTTTATTCTGGAATTTCTCCTACAGGTAAACTGGGAAAGTTAGGTAGTGTCGATCTCCAGTTTTT
>RJWT010015780.1:0-20230 GCA_004365215.1 Cuniculus paca | reverse complement strand
ACCAGTCCTGGCCTGGTCACTTTCCGTCACTCTTACCCATGACCAGCCCTGGCACTGACTGCGGCCTGGGTTAGCTGATGACTGGTCAAGGCCATGCACCCAACGACAACTCTCGCGCACCCATCCCTAGCTCAGGAGTCCATAGCTTTAGTTTTTGTCTCTGCAGTTTGCTTTACCCAGGTCAATTGTAATATGAAACTATATAGAACGTTCTGGAAATAAACAGTAGAATGCAATTCTGATTAGCACGAGGCGACCTCAAACTGCCCCACTGGGGTGTGCACTGTGCCTGTGCTCTGTGCCCCATGGTGTTCACACATTGCCCCTTGGTCACAGAAGTGCTGTTGCTGGCAAATCAACTATCTCAGCATCCCAGTGTCTGTGCTCATGTAAGCCTTAGCATCAGCCTCAAGCTGCGCCACGGTGCCTCTGTCACTGACCTCAGCTGCTGAAGCACTGTGTCCCCATCAGGGTGATAGGCACAGTGGGATATTCCAAGAAATGAGGAAGAGATCACATTTGCCTTTCATCCTAGTGTGTTGCTGTAACTGTCTGCTTTCTTATTAGTTGATGTTAATTCGTGCATCAAATTGTACTGTAGGTCCCTATGTATAGGTGCAGACATTGTACACAGGATTCAGTGCTATCTGAGGTGCAAATGTCCCTGGGGGTCCTGGAATGCTCCCCTTGGATAAGTCCTGTGTCACTTACCCTGTTTTATTTGGCTACTTGGATGGCTACTTGGTTTCTGCCTGAAATGGGCACCTTCTCACTGCGGCCAGCTGACAAACTCCTAAGCAAGGCCTATATCCATTCACCTTGCTGGACACAGCTGGACAAGCTGAAGAAAGGCCAGGGAGCCTTCTGTCCCCTGTCAGAGAAGAGTGTCAAGCAGCAGACTCCTCATCCCAATTCCTCAGGACTTTCTTATCTGCCTCCTGAAAAATGGCAAGTCCCGCGCCCTTCATTTTGGTGATGCACTCACAGGTGCACCTTGTCTCAACCAAGAGCCGCAGGGGTCTCCATGAGACCCAGGGGACTTTAACCACACAAGCAATGAAACGACAGGGCACGGCTACCAGGGAACGAATCCCTTTCGGAGCCTCAGTAGGGCATCAGAGAGCTGTAAGCCTTTTAGGTTTTTGATGTCAAAAGAAAAAAACTTTTACCATGAAACAACTTAAATGTTTTCCTTGTTTGTTTGCAGTGCTGGAGCTCAATCCTGGGACCTGCCAGATGCTGGCAACTGCAGCACCGCCAAGCTATACCCCAGCCCCACGAAACAAAAACGGAAGTTGGGACTGGTTAAAGTGCACAGATATGTCAGAAGCGTAGTGTTACCCAGGTCAGAAGCACACATCACAGCCACAAGTGAAAACTAAATACGAGACAGTATCCTTCATGGAATCCCAGAATGGCAAAGGAAATATGCATACTATGGACATTAGTCAAGAGTAACAGATCCACACTGTGAGAGAAACATACCACACTAATGTAGGAGGTTAGCAATAGGGAACCTGGGACCAAGGGGGATCACTGTGCTGCTGTCACCACTTCATGACACATTCAAGCACCCCATTCCCTCCCCTAACCACGGCTCACAGCTATAGGAAGACTTGGATGAAGCATCCAACTCCAAACACTTGGCTTTCTTAACTACACCATCATTAGAAATGGCCCCAAAGTCAATCATGAATACTGAATAATTAAAATATGATCCAGGGTCCAAGGACTGAACATGCTATTCACTGATTCACACAACAGGTCAGCAAACACTTAGAAATAAAATACTCTGGAGAGTGTCATGGTTTTCGGCTGAACCCTACACTAATTATCATTGGCATGGTGACATCAGTTCCTAAAGGAAGCAGGAACTGATGCCATATCCCTGGAAGCACTTGGTGCATGTCCTGTCTATCCAAAGCTGAACCCACTGGCATCCACACAATGTCTAAAGTGAAAGGAATCAGCACTGGGATTGACAATGCTCGTTGGTGGTCAGTTTCACACCCAGGAGTGTGACACAGGTGCAGGCCTCGCCAAGTATGTTAAGGATTTTTAACAGACACTGAATACCAGTGCAGCAAAAACTCTTCTGCACTTTTCTACATGCACTTTCCTGGCATCAAGGGGAGAAGGATTTACAACTGGAAAGTGGTGAGGGAGTGTCCCGATTCCCAGGCTCTTTCTCGAATGAAACAATAATCTCACACTCATCAATAGCAGAGACACTATTAAGCAAGAATTTACTAATGAAGTCCATCCTATGCCTTTGGACTTGAATCCATGGTGCTATTCAGGTTTTGATTTGGGTTTCTTTTAGCCACATTTTGTTATTCAGACTTTTCATCCAATAATCTTTTCACCTGTTGAGCTGAATCTGTGTGCTTGGTGCAAAGTAATTAGATGCAGTCCTCAGAAGGAACTTTCGGACAACTTCAAAGAGCTCTCCTTTTAATTAGAGAAGGGATTTTTCACTCACCAAAGCCTGGCATTCTTGCATTTGGTCATCCTCGAGAAAAGGTGTAATTTCCAGGATGTAACAAAGGAATCACGGTACAGAAAAAGACCAGAGTCCAAGAGGGTGAGAGTTGCAAACTAGGGGCCTCCCTCTGGAGAGCAAGGGTGGGACCCACAATGAGCCAGAGGCAAGAAATTCGGCAGCACACCGACCACCCCACGACTACAAATCCCATCGTCTGTCCCACAACAGCAATCTCAGCAACACACTGAATCAGAAACATCCGTGATACTGGGACTGCAGCAGTGAAGTAAAAAATTAACCAGGATGAAGCAGGGTATGAAGGCCTGGAAAGGTGAGTCCACACGCCTGGGAAGGGGGCCAGGCACAGTACGGCAACATGAGAGACCCGACCATGCCTCGGGAATGCTCTCACCCGAACCCAGAGCCTGAGCTGAGCTGCCAGTATCTAATTGGTAGTGGTCTTAGCAGTTTGTAATTTTTTATTTTAATTATGTCTACCTCTGAGTTGAATAAATATTAACCGCTGGTTCTATATTCCTTAAAGGACCAGCTGAACTCTGCTTTGGAAATATAAAACAAAATTCAACCACTTGAAGATGGAGTAACCGGTGTGTCCCACCAGCTTAACCTTGGCTTTGGTCCCACTTCTCCACAAACAGGGAACTCCCAAGGCGCTGTGCACCAGCCCGTGCCCTCTAATACCCCTCCATGCAGCTTTTCTACCTTCTGCCTCTGACGGCCCCAGAGCCTCCAACAAAAGCCTACTGTCAGGGGCCAAGTGAGCATTTGGCTGAAGAGCAAGACAGCCTGCTTGGCCCCAGCCAGCTGAATCGGGGCCTTTCATGGACTTTCTCTCTTCTCCAGCTCACAGCAGTGGGCTGGCGAGGGCCACCCCCACCAGTCACAGTCGAGAAGGTAAGACCTCTCTCCCAGGTGACAGCAGACCCTGGGGCCTGCCTGCCTTTTCTGAGGTGGTGGCTGGTTTCTGCTCTAGTGCTAGCAAAAAGGAGCAGACAGAAATGCCAGTGAAACACTTCAGGTGCACTGCATCTTGTGATTGGCTTCACAGAGGAGTCTTGTAGAGACCAGTCACCCCATTACAAAGAGTCACTTTTCCACTTTGAGGTTCATCCTGGGAGGACAGGTTTTAATTAAAGGTAGTAGTACAGGAAGATACTCAGAAAAAAAACTAAAAAGAAAAGAATTAAGCTACACTGTCCCATGACAATGAAGAGTTTCCTTTACCTGGCCTAAGTTGACATGGTGCCCCCAGGCACAGAAAAGCAGGGGCTTTAGGGCCAACTAGAGAGGTCTAGGGTGAGCAGAATGAAACCCAGAGCCTGGAAGCAGCCTCCCTTACCAGGACTTGTGGGCTGGTCCTGATAGCCAGAGGCTGCCCTTCTCCCAGACAGGTCCAAAATTCATGGGCAGCCTCATCTCAGAGTCCAGCAAACAATCAGGGACAAACATCTGTTACTGTGGAAGATGGCTCTTGGGTTAGTTTACCACCAACTCAGCAGTTTTCGTCACAGGAGCCGATTCTCTCCCAGTTCTGCAGGCTCTGAGGGAGGATCCATCCCTGCCTCTCTCCTGGCCTGCAAACAGCCAGCTTCTTGTGTTTCCTCAGGGTCATTCCTCTGGAGATGTCTACCTCTGGGTCCACATCGTCTTCTTAATGGATACTGCTCATAGGGTTCAGGTCCAAGACAGATGGCACATTTGTAACTGGACCACCCACGTGAAGCCCCCTTCTCCAAGTAAGGTCTCATCCTGAGATGCATTAGGTTAGGGTTCCAAAGTTTTAGTGGGGGAGTCGATCTGTAAGTAGTGTTATTTGTCTTCATACTTAATGTTGATCTGAAGTGATTTATATGACAGCTTGGACTGCCAGGGAATTCCTGCCTGAGTCAGAGCAGCAGGTTATATGGATGAAGTAGAGGAGTCCACAGGATTGGGCTGCCCACAGGCCAGCGGCACTACCATCAACCTGCTTATGAGTCCAGCACCTTCTCGCTCTTTCCCAGGCCAATCTCTTACTGCAGGAAGATGTCCCCGCCTGGTGGCCGGCCCCAGCACCCAGCAGACATGGGTGGACATGGCTGTCCTCCAACATCTCTGCCCTGGTTCCCAGCAGCAGCCAGGGCACCTCCCCTCACCCCAGCACCGTGCTCAAGTGAATTCTTCAGGTCTTCTTTCTTGGCTGACATTCCTTTTACTCATAATATTTATACTAGTGCCACTCTAGGCTCCAGGGAGTAGCACATAGGGCCCAGAGTACCAGGGAATGGATGTGGAGCCCAGCCTCACAGTCTGTGTGGCCATTTTTGGTAATAGCCCTGCTGGACATTTACACAGTGCTTCCTGATTTATTCACGCCCTCCTCCCAACTCTTTACCTGCCTGTGCACGCCTACGTCTCTTCCTGCCTCCATTTGCCTTATACTTTCTCCTCTTCCCCAAACGTGGCTTGGACACTGGATAGCCTGCTTTGAACCATATCAAACTATGTTCCTAGGCTAGACTGTCCCCTCCTCCAATCACAGATCTCACAGACAAACCGTGCTGGGCAGGTCCAACTCAAAACTCACTCTGTGCAGTCCCGCCTCTGCCTAAACACTAACTCTACTCTTGTCCTGACTAAGATCACAGATGCTGGACTTGATTTTGACTCCTTTTTCCTCAGACTGTGCATTGCATTCATCAAGAAGTGTTTGCTCTCTTCCAGATGTCCCAGAATCCACTCCTTCTCACCCTCACCCCACTGACCCTGGGACCCTCCTGCTCCGGCCCTGCAGGATTACAGCAAGTGGCCCCAAAAGAACCCCACCGTGACACACATCTGCTAGCCACAAAGCAACCAATGCTTCAAACACTGTCAGTGCAGCACCGTGGGTGACGCCCGCCTACCCCATGGCCCTCCTGCATGCGGCCCCCAGAACCTCTGACCACAGCCCCTGTTAGCTATGCACACACACACCCACCTGAATCCAACTCCAAATGAATGAAGAGCAACAAACAATTTAAAAACACTACCAGATTCTGTGGCCCCAGAAACAGAGCTGAGGGCTGACACACTCACACCAGAACGTCTCCACCCTGCTTGGTGACAGATGCTAGGTGGCAAAGTGACACACTGGAGAATCCATTTCCAGAATGTGGTACGAGGTTAGGACAAACTCATTCTCCTTCAACAAACACACAGGGCAAAAAACTAAACTCAGTTTCACAACCCTTAGGAATTTACCAAAGCTGCAGAATGAAGGGAAAAAGCATCTGCTCAAGAGAAACTACTGAATCTTGGTCAGACAGCAGGTCTGTGCTTTTTAACCTTAGTCATTCCAATTCCCTTTCCCTGTCAGCTTGCAGCGAGACAGCCAAAAGACAGACAGCCAAGCGCTCTGAGGATCTTGGGGATCAGCAAAAAGCACCATCTCCATAGCAGTCAACAGTCTGTCTGGGCTTGCAGCACCTGGGAAATCTCCAAATTTAACTCAGAGCTCAGTGAGGCTGGGGGAGGGAGGGTGGTTGGTGGTCGATACCCCTGGGGCATTACCAAAACAGCACCAAGCTGCCAGCAGCACTTCCGCTGCCTGACGCTATGACTACACAACTGTGGCAATCGTGAGCCTGACCTAAAATGTAAAATAAAGTCCTAAAAAAGAATGAAAGCGCCTAAGAAACTTCAAAGGTTCTTATGCATTTAAGAAGGGCCATGTGCATGCACTGGCTATGTGCATGCCCAGGAAGGACCTGGGGACAGAGAAGGCACCCATCCCTCATCACTTACCTCTGGGCGACTCTGAGGCCTGGTGCCATCAGGAAGAGATGCTAAGGCTGTCTTGTGAACTGCCTGTCTCACAAAGATCCCCATGGCAGAAGGCTCTCAGGGGCAAGGAAACCTGATCGGTGATTGGCTAACCATCCAATTATACTAAGTCAGATGTGGCCCAAGGAATCCAGGCTTAAAAACAAGAAGAACATTAAAAAAATATAGCAAGTAACTCAGTGGTCACACATGGCAGTAAATACAGAAACCACAGAACTAGGGTAGGAAAGCTGCAAAACAAATGAACAGTAACAAGAAAACACTACCAAGAACCAAAATGAAGAAAAAGCAAGAGTGAAACAATAGAAAACTGAGCTTTGAAAGGCACAGGGCTTGCTACCCAAACTGGGACTGTTCCCTAAATTGCCAATAAATATTATTGTCTTGGTTAGTTTCTCATTGCTGGGGCAAAATATCTGACGCTCACAAGTTAAAGGAGAAAAGGTTTATTGTAGCTTATTTTCTAAAGGTTTCAGTCCAACAACACAGGGCAGCATAGCAGAGAGGACTCACAGAAGAGAAACAGTACATGGAAGGAAAGTTAGGAGGCAGTAACCAGCAAGCCTGCCTTCTTTGTGTCCTTTTATATTCCATTCAGGCCACAAGCCTGTTGACTGGTACCACCCATACCCAGGGTGGGGCTTCCATTATCCACAGACAGAAATATGCTAAACCAATTTAGTTATCACACAACCTTAATCCATAGTCATTCATTTCAGTTCCAGTCACTTCTGAAAAGCACCATCTATGTGCATATGAAAGGGGCAGGGATACAAGGCACATTTAGATTCAAGCCATAGCATTATCTAAATGTCTTCAAGAAAGGAAACATAAACCAAAGAAACAAGAAATATTCAACAGAACATGTCCCTGAAAGGGGCCAAGATTTTGGATTTAACAAAGACTTTACATAAGCTATTATGTATAACGTCAAATAACTGAAGAATATCTAAAGAATTAGATGAAATAATAACAAGTTTATCTTCACAAAGAGTATCAATAATGTGAGTAAAAGAATGAAACAAATTCTAGAGTTGAAAGCACAATATCTGAAATTCACTAGATGGGCTCAATTACAGATTTGAGAGGGCCGAAGAATGAAATCAGTGATCTAGAAGACGGACAGGTCAAGAGAGATTACCCAACGTAAAAAAGAAGATGGAAAAAAGAAAATATCAACACCTACATAATGCGAGTATAGCAGGAGGGGCAGAAAAAATATCTGAAGAAGTAATAACCAAAGCCTTACCATATTTGAAATGTTTAATTTATACATTTAAGAAACTCAACAAACTCCAAGAAAGATCAAATCTAAGACATCCATAATGAGAGAGATCAAAAACAAACAGCTGAAAGACTTGAAAGCATTGAGCAATGTGACTCATCTCTTTCAAGAGACCCTGAAAGAGCTGGATTTTCATCAGGATCCAGTGAGATCACAAACTCAAAAGCCTGGAAAGAAAAAAACTGCCAGAATTCTACATCCAGCTAAATTCTTCAGAAACAGGAAAGTGAGGCCATTCCTTGATAGACAAAAAAATGACAAAATCTGACATTACCAGACTGACCTACAAAAAACAGGAAAGAGAATTATTCAAGATGAAATGAAAGTACATTTGACAGGAATTCAAATTCACATGGAAGAAAGGGGAAAAAAAGTATCAGCAAAAATAATTCTGTAGGACTGGGGATATAGCTCAGCACCATGGAACCTGCCTTGCGAGCATGAGGCTATGAGTTCAACTCCTGATAAAAAAATAAATAAATGAAATTATGTAGGTACTATGACAGATGGTACAGAGCTTTTAAAAATTCTTTTATTTAAAAGACCACTACATTAAACCCCAATTATAAAACTGTACTGATGAACTTGTAACACAAAAAGATGTAATGCAAAGTAACTGTCCAAAAAAGAAAAGAACAAATGAAGATTTAGTGGAGCAACATTTTTGCTTACTATTAAGTGTATACTGGTTCAAACTATATTTTTTTAAAGCTAACTTAAGATTAAAGGTGCAACTACTAACATAATAGCACACAAACACACAACAGGAAAATTTTAAAAGTGTATAGTAACTAAGAACTAAGTAATACAAAAAAGATAGAAGTAGAGAAATTAAAGTTATAAATCATATAAAAAGCAAACAGTGAAGTAGTAAATGTAAAATGTTCTACCATATTGATAGTTAAATGTAGATTTTTTTTAAGAAAGCAAACAAAGAACTCATACATTAGGAGGATGAACTTTTTAAAAAATTACCCATTATGGCTTATATCCAGATCCTTTTTCCCCAAAGCCTCATGAGCTCACAGGCAGGGCTGGACATAGGGTGTATGAATATGGATTAAGGGGGTGTGATAACTAAATTGGTTCAGCATAATTCTGGGTGTGGATAATGGAAGCTTCACCCTGGTTGTGGGTGGCAACAGCCAACAGGCTTGTAGCCTGGATGGGATAAAAAGGGAAAAATGGAAGACATGTTGTCTGCCCTTTTCTGCCTACCCTGCCATGGACTTTCTCCTCTAGGATGCCCCTCTGCCCATGCTGCCCTGCCTTGGAGCCAGTTGACTGTGTACCAAAACCTCTACAAACTGTGAGCTGAAATAAATCTTTTCTCCTTTAACTTCTGGTGTTGGGTGTTTTGTCTCAGCAACAAGAAAGTAACCAAGACATTACCCAACCACATGCTATCTATAAGTGACACATTTTGTATTAAACAAAAACACAAATAGGTTGAAAAGAGGTATCATAAAAAAACAGCCACAGTGAGAAACATGGCCACTCTCCTATCAGACAAAATAAACTACAAGCCAAAAGTAGTTACCAGGAAAAATAGATGAGTATTTCATAATGTTAAAAGGTTCAATTATTAATCCATTACAAATGTCTTGGAACTTAACAGAGCTTTGTAACACATTAAGCAAAAATTAACAGAAATAAAGGGAGAAGTAGCTAATTCAAAAACAGTAACTGGAAACTTTAGTATCCCACTTTCTATAACAAAATCAGACTGAAAATCACCAAGGAAATAAAACATTCGGGCAACAACATAAACCAGCTAGACATAGTACTAACAACACACGCCTCCTGTACTGTGGGACATGTACTCTCCAAGGCCCTGTGGAGCACGCTCCAGGATGCCAGACTGTGAAACAAACACGAAGCACTTAAAATCATGAAGTGTGTTTGCTCACTGAAACGAAATGAAATTAGAAATTAGTTAACAAAGACAATTTAGGAAATTAACTAGTACATGTAAATTAAAATATTCCCAGATCATCAATGAATTTCACAGGAAATCACAAGGGATTAGAAATACTGTGGGATGTTGCAAATGAAATACAATATAACATAACAAAATTTAAGAGGAACAGTTACAGAGCACTTAGAGGAAAATTTATAGCTTTAAATTTTTAGTCTGTACTTAAAAAGATCTCAGTTTAATTAACTTTATACCTTAAGGAATTAGAAAAAGAAAAGAAAACCTAAAAGTAATGGATGGAAGGAAATAATGAAGACTAGAGAGGAAATGAAGAGTTAGAAAAATAGAGGAAATCAAGAAACCAAAAATAGGTTCTTTGAAAAGGCCAACAAAATTAACAACCATTTAATTATGCTGACCAAGAAATAAAGAGGAGGCTCAAACTACGACAAAGAGGACAGTGACACAATGTTACATAAATAAAAAGGACTATGAGGAAATACTTTGTACAACCACATCCCAGCAAATTACTACAGTAGGCATTTCTACCTACTGAAACTGACTCAAGAAGAGAAAAATCAAAATAGGTCTATACTAAGAGACTGAATAAGTAATCAAAAAACTTCCCAGAAAGAAAAGCGTTCCCTGGTAAATTCTGCCTAACACTTAGAGAAGAATTAACAGTGTCCTTTACAGGCTCTCCTGAAGGAGAAAACTTTCTGATTCTTTCTATGAGGTGGGGTCACTCAGATAGAAACATGAGACAAGGACATCACAAGGAAACAAATCTCTTCTCATATCCCTGATGAACACAGAACATAAAAGTTCTCAATGATATACAAGCAAACAGAAAACATGCTTTGGAGAAATGTCTATTCCCCCTAGCAGGTAGACAGAGTGAGCAATAGCATGCAGACTGACCCCAATAGGTACAGAAACATAAACTATAAACAAGGGAATTTCTAAAGTTGATAGGAAATGAATGAGAACTCCATGAATGGCAGGACTAGGCTAGTTATTTGGGGGAAAAAATAATGTAAAAATCCTAACTTATGCTTCACGAAAAAGTAAACTTTCAATGACGACAAAGATTTTAGCCCAGAATATGAGTAAAAGATTCTGCTTGTCAGTGAGAAAGCCAGCCGAAGGACACAGAGAGTTTGAATACAAATAAATTCCAATGGCTACAAAATCTGAGAGACTCAAACCTGCAGTGTTGACCAAACAAAGGTAAACTGAAATGGGGGACCAAGGTCCAGACATTCCTCCAGAAAGGAGGAGCAGCAGGAACTCTTGCTTGGCCCAGAGTGTGGAAAAAGCCTCGAAATTCCCACAGGAGCATCTGCCATCTACCAAAACCAGTCAGGTACTGTGTCCAGTTCCACAGCCAGGAACATACCTCCAGGTCTGTGGGGGCCTTTGTTCCAGCTGTGGTTGTCAAGCAAGTCAGGAAAACGCCAGACACTGATTAAGCCCCAGCTGGTTAATGACAGTACAGATGCACAGTGGCTAAATGTGGCAGACAAAAACATACATGATAAATATACAATAGTGATGGCAATAGTCAAATTTTTAGCAGTGGCTAAACCACTTCCAATTCTTCTGTCCCGCCCACAAAGTGGTGCTGCTTCTACTGCCACCCTAGTTTCTGCTGAAGAAGCTGCAGAAAGGTGACAAGAGACAGAACTGGAGCAGCGTAAGGTGAGACCCAATAGTACGGCATGCATCTCTGTCTCCTGTGCTGGTGGTGCAGTACAAGTTCAGCTTGACTGTTTACAGTTGCTGGACGGCACCAGAAAGGGATCCGTGGAGTCTCTAGGCAGAATTATTTCAGCACATTCAGGAATTTGCTTTTCAATTAAAAAAACTAGTTTAACTTTTTCAAATAAAAAGGTAACAAAATAATTCATGGTGGACATTCTAAGTTAATAAGATTCTCCAGTTTCCTAAGAGTGTTTACATAGGAGGAAACTACACAATTTGAAATCTCTATCGCATAAAACAAGGCGAGTTCGTATGGAACTTCACATTCCCTACCCCACACCGCACAATTCCAACAGCCTGAGGCCAGAGTCTATGTTCCGATTCCTGAGCATCTCCCACCCACCACTGTTACACACTGGGTGCCCGATAGGATTCTGCCATATGAAAAGCAGGAATTTTTTTAAATAAAAGCACAGTATTTGTATTTAATGGTAACAACATTGTAGCATTACAGTTGAACATATAAAAGCAACATATTAAACCACTGTAGTTAGTGGTTATCATAAAAATGCACATGATTGCCAGCTATGAACTTACTGCTCTAAACTAATGTCTGTGTGGTTTCTAAATTTCTCCTTTTAAAGGAGAAGAATTTACTGAAAAAAGTGAGCAATCATATCACCAGACACTACTTATTTCCCATGCCCTTATAAGAAAAGGACATTTTTCAATGCCTTGTTTTACCTGAGACTCGTAAACTCATCAATTATGGCTACTTCCAGCGTTTTCTGAGGCTTTTTTTATTTTTGCAGCTAGAGCCCTAAACTCCTGGCCTCATGTCTGGGGTGCTGAGCACAGTGTGGGGCCTTTCTGCCCCTAGACTGCAGGCGGGCTCCTAGCACAGCGTTGGAAAGCACTTTACGCCAGTCGGCACCCAGTCCTCATGGGCAGCCCGGGAAACAGGGCACCCTGGGCCCTGCAGGTACTTGGGCAACCTTGGCAAATGATACGCCGTGACAAGACCAAACCCTGCAGGAGGGCACTGCGTTGCATGCACTCCCAGTGATGAGTAGTATTTTCTAAAGTGCGCTTTACCTACTTTTTAATTCCTAGAACGCTACTTCACCTTTTCTAGCTCCTGTGTCCCCTTGGACTGGCTTTCCGGACACCTGTGATAAAGGGCATTTGAGAAACACTGCTCCAGGTGACAACCAGCTGGCCAGCACTCTAGAGTGAGGGCGGACACACTGGGCTTGCTTGTGCACGAAGTTGGCAGCGTGTAAGTGGTCTCCCGAGCTCCCGGCTCTGTGCTCGCCCTCCCCGCTCGCCTTCACCAGCTTGCACTGGGAGGAAGCCTTCCTCTGTGAGGCTGTGGAACCTGGGGTGGGGTGGGGTGGGGGCGCCAGGCAGAGTCACCCACTTGCTGAGCAGTTTCCAAAGCAACATTGAGCTACGCGGGTATCACTCAGGCTGTCTCTCCTGGCCTCTCCACCGTGCACACCTGCTGCCCATTAGTCCATTTTCAACACATGTCTTGCTCAAGGCCTACGCCAGCATCGGCTTGTTTCTGCTCCCTCTTCCCCACCCCGAGAAGGCAACTCCTCTGCTCCCACGGTTCCCAGGGGATGCTGTCCCCCCACCAGGTGCCTGCGGCAGCACACTCTGGGTGACCAGACAGGCAGGGCTCCTACCACTTGGCACTGAGCACAGGGACAGCTGAAGCTGCAAGGCTCCGCCCACTGCAGACCATTCGGGTGTCTTCTGCACGCTCTTGTTTTTGGAGCGGACGAGTCTCTGAGCTGAACTAAGATTTAATTACAACTGAGTCCACTCTTGGCTCCTGGCTGCATTCTTCCTGCCCGCAGACAGCGCTGGGCACCCAGCAGTTCTGGCACGCAGGCGCAGCTCAGTCTCCACTGATGGTCATGTTCTGCTTGGTCCCCTTAAATGCAAACTGAGCACAGGGAAGTGACACTTTCTTCAATTATGATACTTTTTAAATTGTACATCACATTCCTTAAAAATTAGCATAGCCTTTATTGCTCTCTCCACTGTCCCCTTCTCTCATGTTTTCCTCCTCTAACAACCCATCTGCAAGATGTCCCTAACACTAGCAACGCCCGGGGACCACAGTACTCTTCTCTTCAGCATGGGCCACAGCTCCTTCTTCACAGACCTGCAGGGGTGCAGGCAGCTGACCCTGGCTTGGGGTGTGTGACCTGGGGCTGTGAAACTGCAGGACTGGCTGAGAAGGAGAGGGGTAAGTGGGCAGGAGCTTCCTTTTCGGGAGTGTTGGACCTCCCCCCACCACTACACTGGGAGTCACACTCTGAGCCTTGTGATGTGAGTGCAGTGCAGTCCTTGGAGACTCACACTGAGCCCTGTGCTGCTTCCTCAAAAGGCTCTGGGTTCTTAGAAAACAACATCACTGCACACCCTGCATTGTCATTAGCCCACGGATGGTCCTGGACTTGATGATGGCTCAACTTAGAATCTTTCAACTTTATGATGGCACCAAAGCCATCTCAGTCTAACAGAAGCCATACTTTGAATTTGGGATTGAATCTTCCAGGTCCTGGTATGCAATGCTCTCTCATGGTGCTAGGCAGTGACAGTGAACCACGGCTCTTGGTCAGCCCACAAATGCAGAGTGAACAGCAGAAACTCCACAGAACACTGCCCTCTGAGTTGCGATGCTCTGTGAGGGGACTGCGAGGTACTTTTGACTTATGAGGTTTTAAACTTGGACGCATTTATTGGGACACAACCCCTTTATACACTGCGGGGGCTGCGGCCAGCCCCTCTCTTGGTCAAAGGTGGTAGCAATACCATTCCTGGCTGGAGAGGGACTTAAGAGGCCCACAGACATGGGCTCTATGGAATCACAAGGTCTGCAACCAGGAGGGGAAGAATTTCCTTGTGGCCTCTCCTTCTGGGAGTTGCTCTGCTAAGTATAATGAAAATGCAAACCAGAGGGAAGGGCGGCAGGACAGAAACAGCCTAGAACAGTGAGGAATCACGGAGAGGAAGAGCGACCAGAGACTCACAGCAAGAGCACCCTGGCCAAACGCAGGTCCCCGCCAGGCCCTCCCCAGCTGGCTTCACACTTAGTTATGCAGCACAGTAAAGTTCACAGCCGTGGACCCAGACGTATTATATATGCAAACATGCTGCTCCTCCATACAGCCCGGCCTGAAGACAGTGAGGAGCCTTAATGGGCTGCAGCCCTATTGAAAGTATTTACCAAAAAGGATGCCAAGTCTAGCACCACGTAAAAGTCCATGGGAGAGAGGCCTGGACACCTTTGATGCCAGAGGGTGAAGTCTTGTAGAAACAGGGGTACCAGGCTCAGGCAGGCAACAAGGGCCTCCTGAGGTACCCTCATTCTGCATGTGAGGCCCCTACAGAGGCAAGTGTGCAGTACCAGGACCCTAGCTTTCCCTTCACCCACCGTCCCTTTTACATGTAAAGCGCTCCAAGTCTGGAAAGACTTAGTGTTTTCAGGTTTTTCTGTGCAGTTCCCAGAATGCTGTGTATTATACACTGCCACGATTTACTGCACTTGGTCCAACCTACCATGTTCCGCTCTGCTTCTCTGAGTTTCCATTTTTCTTGTAAAGACTTCCGTGTCCGTGTAAATTTAACTAAGGAAAGTGTGTATGCCTTTTCCTGTGCATCTGTCGTGCATCCATTTAACTCTTAGGCCTAGTCGAAAACCCCAGAGGCAGAGGAGGAACTATGCCCCCACACATGCGAGAAGCTGCGATCATGGACAGGACAAGTCTGCTGACCACGTGTCCTCAGGAGGAGGAGGAGCAGCAGTTGTGTGGCTGTCCATGCAGCTTGGTTGCTCTGGAGCAAGTTACCCAGCTGCATTGGGCACCAAGCAGCCAGGGGTCAAAAGTGCTGGGCAGGTTAACGACACAGCCTGCAAGGTGGCCGCTCATCCCTCCAAGGCTCCTCCCTTCTTTCTGTGCTAACCCGCTGCCAGGCTTGGTGCTCAAAGGGAGGAGCAGAGGGGAAGAACCCAAGAGAGCCTCCATGGTGGTCACCTGAGAGGGCAGCGTGGCAGAGGGACAATGTGGATAGATAAACAGGAGAGACCTGTTCAGTCCTGCAACGAGGGAAGGTGGCCCCCCTGCAGGAAAGCAGAAATTATCCTCCTGGAATGGCGGGGTTCCCAGCCTGCACGAGGCCTGCCCAAGGCCCCAGATGCAGCAGTGTGTAGGATGCAATGCGGGAAGGCTGGGCTCCATCAAGAAAAAGGGCCCTGTGGGCAGCCTGACCTATGGCCAGCCCATGCCAGGTCCTAGGGAAAGGCGTGGCCTTGGGGCTGACTCACAGAAACATCCCTAGCAACAAGCACTCCAGAGAACCAGAAGGACCTCAAGGGCCTACACCTTTATATAGAAATCCCTTGTAACAGACAAGGGCCCACCGGGGTGTGGCTGGCCTGGGAGCCTACCCATAACCATTGACACTGACAGCTGTGGTCACTTTCTCTCTTAGATGGCAGAGGTCACTGGGCCAGGTCACAGGATGCATGGCCAGGCTGAGGTGGAGCTGGCACAGGTTGCCCGACACTGTGCTGGGGATACAGCAAATGCCACAGAACTCAGGGGCCAAGATTGCTCACAAAAATGTACACAACCCCTACCCAGCTCTAGGAATCCTAGCCCATAGAGAAACTCATGCATGAACTCATATGGAATGCACAGGTGCACACGTGGATATTTAAAGTGAACTCATGTGAAGTGATACAGATACACCATTATTCACTGAAGTGCACAGCAGTGGGGTTTGTTTTCTATTTTCCTTTACTCTGGCTTTGTCTTTTGGTGTACAGCTCCGTGAATTTCAACACACATACAGATTTAGGTTTCACAACCACAATCAATACACAGAACAGTTTGGTGACCTCTGAAATATTCCTCTGCAGTTTCTTCTCTTTCTCTTGTCCTTCTCTCTCTTGCTCCCGCCTCTTCCTCCCTCTAGCTCACCATCTGCCTTTCCGAGAATCATGAAATCACATCGCACAATAGTTTCCTTATGGGAATCACCCCCTTCACTCAGTATAAGGCCTGTGGGAATCGCCTACCTTGGGGTCTGCAGAAGTGAATTCTGCCCCTTTTGTGCAGAACGGATTCCTGGTAAGGCCGGACCTGGGTTCCTCTGTCCACACCCCCTCTGAAGGAAGCAGGGCTGTTTCCACTCTGGGACATCTACAAATACAGCAGCTACTTGGGACACTTGTGAACAGGCTTTCTGTGAACACCAGCTCCCCTTGTCTGGGAGCAGTGCCTACATCATGGCAGTCCCTTGAAATCAGCTCTCTCCACTTTAGAAAGCATCCAGTGCCCCAAAGGTCTTGGGCAAGTTCTGACCCTGCAGGCTGGACCTGGGATCCTGGCTCCTCACCACAGCTGGCCGAGGCCCCTGCATTGTCTGCAGACCACCCTGACCCTTGGGTCAAGAGAAACAGCCTGTGGCAGAGTGGCCTGACGGGAGCTGCTCTCAACTGAGCATGTCCTCTGCCCTCTCCTTCTATCTGATGTGGCTCCCTTCCTCGATGTTCCTGCCACTGAAGGATACCCTCCACACCTCCTTCCTTGCGAAAAGCCAAGAGAAGCTTGGCTAAAGCACCTGGATGTCTGAAAGGCAGACACAGAAGAAAGGCAGAAGAAACAGATTTCAATGCACTCAGGGTGCATCGTCACAGAACAGCAGTACACATGCATGCATGTGCCAGTGCGTGAACACACACATGCAAACATACACGCATGCACAGGGGAACCCCTGCACACGCCCATGTGCACACAGCACACACATCCCATGTACACAAGAAAGCACACACAGACACAAGCACCAAGCACACACATGCAGGGCTTTTCCTGGCAAGAAACACCCAACCCAGCACTGAAAGCTGAACAGAGAAAAAAGAAGGCACAAGGCAAGGGATGTCAGTCCCTTCAAACCTTCAGCGGAATCACAAGCCACCATCAAGGCCGCCCTCCTCACAGGGCCAAGGTGCAGCCCACCCTTGCTGACACCCTTCTAGGGTAGAACTGAGAAAAGTGCAGCTTTTTGAACCTGGCCAGAGCTTATGCGCCCCACAACATCTTGTTAACTACACAAGTGCCTTTCAGTGTAGGGACAGCTGGTCCGTCACATTTGGGCCCTGAGCAGGCAATTAATAACCAACAGAGCCTCACTGCGCACAGTGCAAAGCCCGGAGGTCTGAGATAGGGCCTGGTGGACTATGTCTAGCAGGGTCCACTTCCCAGTTCACACACTTCTGGGTTCTCAATGGTCCTCACATGGCGCAAGGGGTGGCCTTCTCTCTGTAGACACTGACCAATCCCATTTGCCAGGGTTCATCCTCAGGACCTCATCCCTTCCCAGAATCCTCACCTGCTAAGACTCTCGCATTAAAGTTCAGAACTGCGACACCGGAATCTTAGTAATACACAAACATTCCGTCCACAGCGGAATTTGCTAGCAGGATGTGTGCCGAGGATTCAGGTGATGCACACTTGGCTCCATCAGTCTCACGCAGACCTTCCTGGACGCTCCACAGATGGAAACCGAGGGCACTCATGTCCCTTCTGCGAAAGACTGCGGTAGTGGCAGGAAGCCCCTGCTCAAAGTGCCCAGTGCGTCCTGTCATCTCCAGGTGACTCACAATGCCCAACACCACATCACCACTGTGCCAATGGCTGTTTAGGGAATGGTAAGGGCAGATGCACACGTGCATGTTCACCACACACACTTTTCCAGATATCTGCAATCTATGGTTGGCACGGAACTCATGGCTAGGGCTGGATGGATACTACATGAGCAAATGCAGTAGGTCACATTGTCTTCCCCGACATAACTCGAAAAGCAGATTTGTCTGTGAACAGTTTTTTGGGACATCCTAACATTTCTCTGGTGGATCAGTCACATCTCCCCTTCCACACATCACAGAAGGGGGAATTCTAGAGAAACACTGAGGAAGCCCATCTGCTGGGGCACGGGACTGAGGACCCCGCACACTCAGGTTCACACATGCCACCATCTCAGGGCTTCTCCCAGATTCCCTGTTCCAGCTGCACCCAGACCTACTAATTAACCCGGGGCTCCTGAGACGCTGGCATCGAAACCTGCCAAGCTCGAGGGAGGTCTGGGGAGCAGCCAGGTGGAGCTGCTGAAAGAGACTCCGGGCCTTTCAAGAGCCACCTGGCTCTACAACCCACCTCCTCTTCCCAGGGCATCTGAGCCACCTGGAGCCACTGGGACAGACTCTCCCCACCCCCAGTATCTGCTCTTCAGGAGGCCTGGGGTACAACCCAGGATGTGTATTTCCAAGAAGCTCCAGGGTCCCTAGGGCTGTCAGTCAAGGGACCACATCCTGAGGACATTCTGCCATACACATCCAGGATCTGAGGCTCAAGGGCACCCACGGAGACAATTCTAGAGAAATCGAAGTGACCTGAAAAGACTCCGTAGGCAGTACACTGTCACTTCCATGGACCCCAGGACTCGCGCTCTTAGATGTGAGCATGCCGCAAGACAGAAAGGTTCTCCCGCCTCCAAAGTGCACACCCCATCTGCCCCCACCATGGGAGTCCCATCGTTTGCCTCCTGGTTCCCTACAGTATCCTTTCTCCTCCTTGCCTCAACAAGTGTGCGTGCACAAAGCACTCCCCGAAAACAAGCTCGGCGGCCCACCAGCTCCATGGGCAGTCACCACACAGCTGTCAGGTAGCTCAGGAGCCAGTCCTAGTGCGGGCTGCTCTCAGCCTGTCATGACGACCTCGGTGGAGGGGCCTACTAACAATGGCAGAGCCCCAGTGTACAGGCATTTTCTCTATTTCTTACTTTGCTGTCTTCAAAGGCAGCTGGCTCTCCGAGTCTGTATCTGTAGGCACTGCATTTTCAGATATAAGCAACCAAGGACCAAAAACATTTGAAAACCAGTGGGCAGGAAGCATGGACAAAGGCTGTGTGGGCATCCTACTCCCCGCACCACTCCAGTGCAAAAGTGTCTGCAGGCCTGGGTTGGCCAGGAGCTTCTGCTCTGCTCAAAGGTGCTGGCAAGGTTCTGTGAACAAGAGCCACAGTACCACGCCTGGTGAGGGACATGTTCCTGACCACTGCTGCTGCAGCCACAAGAAGTAGTGAGGGCAGCTCACATGTGACATTTGTGGCAATCTAGCAAAACCAACTGTGTGACAGCCACAAAGAGCAGCTTGCTGTCCAGGTACAGAGGCCAGCCTGGCTGTGATGCCGCTCCTGGTGACAGCATCAGGACATAGCTGGCCCCAACCCTTCACGAGGGCACATGGAAAGACAGCTCTAGGGGGATCCTGACACATCCCTAGACCAGCTAGCACCCCCAACTCTGGGCTGAGACACTTCCCACCATACCTGAGACTGGGGTGGTGACAGAATCTGGAATGGGGTTCAGTTTCTTGAAGTTTAGGAGGATTTGGGTACCATTTCTGGCTGCTTTGGGAAGAGATTCACAGCTATGCTATTTCACATGAACACCAGGTAAGGCCTAAAGCAATCATGCACAAGGATTTACACCGCAAACATGAGAAGCCGTCAGCAAACGCCTTCTTAGAAGCTAGTTTCAAGCCTGAAGGGACTGTGGGATTGACAGGTGTGGTTTTGCCTTGTGCTCCAGCAGATGTTTCCCTGGGAATTACCTCCTATAACACATGATCACTTAGGTCTGTGTGCAGGGCCCAAACACGCCAGCCAGGCCGGGACCCAGCTCTGCATGCCGACACACTACAAGGGGTGCGCAGTACTTCCAGGCCCTGTGCTCTGTCCTGTCCTCCACAGCCTGCCCATCCCTGAGCTGGCTGGCTGTGAAGCCACGCAGGTGACATCAAAAAGCTGTTATCACACAGGACGCCTGCCCAGGCACTCCTGGTAGAAGTTCTGTGCTCACGAATTAAGGGTGCCGGGGATTGTCAGAACCCAGTCCACACCATCAGATCACACTGAACAGGAGGATCACACT
>RJWT010015779.1:0-20241 GCA_004365215.1 Cuniculus paca | reverse complement strand
TGTTGTTTTCTTTATAGTAACTTGGTCTTTGCATTTGTTAGTATACTATGGAATATATTCAAGGTGTAACTTGCTATGGAATTGTAGTATAGTCATCATTTGAATGAGGCAAAATTTTTTGAAGAGCTCAGTGATTGATATTTTAGTGTAAAATTAATATACTCCAAAAATATGACTATTTTTATGATATTAATTCAGTTTTAGGAACTGAGAAAGAATTAAACTTGAAGACATCATGTATTTGTATTTAAAAGGCATTATGAGGAAAATAACATTTATTTTGGCCCAATTAGGATTTATTCATTAATATATTTATGTCCATTTCATTCTGCAAACTTAAGATTTAGAGTTTCAATACATTTAAAATTACAGTGGCCTTCAATCATTCAGTAGAAGTTCAAATAGTAGTATTTCTGCATTCTAAAATAAAACAGGAATGATCATAGTTCTATTCCCAAATCTTCATAAGAAATATTACCCATATTATTACTGATTTTTAAGAAAGCAAATAATATGGTTAGCCATTTTAAAGACTTTTTCCCCATGATCAACTAAGAGAAAAACCATTTGTAATCATTTGCAATTAATAAAAGTCATAGACAATCTTATTGAATAAAAATATGAGAATTCTATTGAGTCATGTCTCTGAAAAATTAGAATGGACATTCTTTTAGAGTGGTTGAAATATAGCTCCATACCCATTATGTTTTACTCTCTGCTCTGTCTATCTCTATGTTGAACAATTTACCAGCACAATTCCTTTCCATAGAAAAATGTCAGCAATTCTACCAATGGTGGATATAATTCTACCAAATAAAGAGAGGGACTGTCTTCTCGTGACTTACTCTAAATAGCAATGGTGCTGATTTCCAGAAAGCCTCAGCAAAACTGATCTCTATCTTAGTGGTCTCAACAGCTTTCATGCTATTTTTGAACCATTGTTTTTAAGCAGGAAAAGAAGTCTACTAACTGAATTAGGCTGGGTTTACGTAAAAGAATCGCTGAATAAAAACAGACTAAATTTGCTATGATTAACTTAGGGCAGTCATTCTTTCTGGTGAAACTGGAGTCATTTAATTTCCCAAATGTGGCTCATGCAAAGTGGTATGAGGTGCACAGTAGCAACATTGTTGCATAGACAACCACCAAATCTGATAATAATCATAACATATATATTTGTCTTCAAAAGTTTAATACCTTATATTTTGGAAAATGTAAAACCAGTGCTCAACAATCGGAAACATTTCTGACAATAAGTTGTTATATATTCTGGTATGTTTAACCATTACAACCCCTTGAAGTGAAATGGAAGATAACGTTTTAAAAGGAGCAAAATGCAGTCTGAAAAGTAAATTCATAAAAATGAATTTAGTTAGTTGTATTTATTCCCAGAGCTTCAGAGCATTTTATGGAGTATTAAGTAGACTTAAGAAAGCTTATAAAAACTCATTGTATTTATCAAGCAACTGTCTCTTCCTGCTCCCTTGGTAGACATTTAACATAATCACAATATTCACCCTGAGACTCAGAGTCATTCTCAGTATAACACCTTAGACTGTCTCTATGAATTGATTGGTTTTGACATATGAGAAAAACCTGTTTGCTAACCTGGATCTAAAATGATCATCAGTTACAACCCTCTGTCTTTAAGGAGGTGAGTGACCCTTTGAAACATTAAGCAAACACTGATTTAAGAAGCTCCACTAATGTGAAGAGCTCTTTGAACACATGCACTAATTGAAAGAGCTAATAACTAATTTTTTGGAATAATGACCTACAAGAAAATATGAGACAATGTTAGAAACACCAAATATTTTAAAACACAATATCTTTTTGCTCTAAAAGGACTAATGTGCCTGCCAGTGTTAGAAAGATTTGTGAGCATGCTATTGTATTTAGCAGGTATTTAAATGTTTCATTCCATTGCTTAGGATTTTATGTTTAACCAGTTTTTGCAGACTAAGTTGTAACTGACTTATAGTTACCACTATGTCTCTATGTCAACATTAATCAAGATTTTAACCAATAATACATAATTAGCAATGTAATAAATTAAGAATACAGATATTGAAACACTATATACTTGAAATACCCTCTGCCATGGGTGTAACCGTTTATTCATGCCCCAATTTGGTATCCCATGTACCAGTCTAAAAGACAGCTGTGGATATTTGTTATGTTATGTGAATCTTACTGATTTACCAAGAAAAATTACCATGCCTCCAATTCAGTCATAGTTTCTAAAACTTCTATGTGTTATTCTACTTTCTGTTAATGTAACAAAACAATAGATGTCATTATCTTTCAAAGAGAAGACAGTTTATTTTGAATCACAGTTTTGGAGGTTGTAGTTCATGGTAGATTTTTCTTGCTGTTTTGGGACTTGGTAAGGGAGTATATCATAGTGGGAGCACTTCATGAAGTGAAAACCACTTACCTCTTGGCTGGGGACAAAAGCCATAGAGAGAGGAAAAAACCAGAGTATCACAATCATCTTTGAGGGAACACCTCTTGTATTAGTCACTTTCCTGTCATTATGATAAAATATTCAACACTTAAAATTTAAAGGAAGATCATTTAATTTGGCTCATATATTTGGGAGGTTTGGTCTATAGCATATGGGCTCCAAGGTAGAAACATCATGTTGAAAGAGCATGGTAGAGGAAGGCTGCTCAACTCATGACAGCCAGGAAGAAGAGAGGAAAGGGAAGAACTGGGGACATGAATACCATATCCCAAGTCAAGTCTTCATTGACCCATTTCCAACCAGGCCCCACCTGCTAGCACATTCCACTATAAGTTCATCAACAGAGTAATCTACTCATAAGTATAGTACTCTTGTAATCAAAACACCTTCCATAAGCCCCACCTCTTAATACATGAGACTTTTGGGGGACATTTTAGACCTAAATCATAACACCACCAATGACTAGAAGACCTACAAGTAGATCAAAACTCCTAAAGATTTCACTACCTTCTAATCACGCCAAGGTCTGGGACCTAGCCTTTAACATGAGAACTTTTGGGAGACATTCCTGATGTAATCCATACCATTATATTAAGCCTAAATTTTCTCCTTTTTGTACATAGTCCAAAAAAACTGATGTTCAATTTAATTGGTAAATGAACTTTTTGTTTTAAACTTGAATATTAATAATAATGTCATGGATTTAGAGATTAAAATATTGAAGATGCATATTGAGGAGCCTATAAAATATTGTACTGATCAATTTTGCTTTTGACTATTAACACGTTTAATATATAAAGAATGGAGAAAGGGACGAGAAATACATGGCACTTGAATTCATTGACAAAAGGGCAAAGTATTCCAGACAATTTGATCATGCATGGCAAATATGGAAAAAAGTTTTTAAAATACATGATTGAACAACAAAATTTAAAAATTAATGTATAGCTATTATCTTAAATCAAAGAAAACTTTATATTAATGCGATATTAGTAACAATTCCTGAATGCCAATCAATTCATATACTATAGAGATAAAAATTATCTGATTCAAGAAACTGACCAATTTTTTGGGCAGTGGGAAAAAAGATTGTGTTTTGTGATTCTTTTTTACCTTATCCTTGTCCTCTTAGTTGCTCACCAAAAATCTGGAAAGACCCAGATGTTCCTGTTGAAGTGGTTCACTATCCTTTTCATTTCTATCCTCTAGGGGACCATAGGGAAAAATTGAGCCCACCACTTTTAGGAGATTTTCATAATGACAGTGAGCTCCATGTGGAAAGCATGACCGCTATATCTAGACATTGTGTCTTAAATTTCAATTGTTGCCACAACACGGTGGCACAGATTACATTACATGGCTTCAACTTTTGTAGATATTATATATTGAGATCTGAGTGCATGAGCTTTTTATATAGCTATTTTTACTATTAAATTAAAAAATATTTTACTTTCAAAATAAATTCTTTAAGTTTTTATAAAAATCTACATAGATTAAAACATATATGGAGAACTTAAACGTAAGAATCTGAGCATATTTATGCATTCAGTTATTTTTCTCAGGAATCCATTCATGGCTGGGTCTGTATCTCAGTGGTAGAATACTGGTTTAGCCTGCATAAGACCTGAGATTGATCGAACTGGAAAAGAAAAAATTCCATCTAAACAAATACCTTAACTGAGAATACTGATAAAATATTCACTAAGCCAACCTTTAATATTTAGGCAAATATAATGATTTTGTTTTTGCTGCTACATACTTTATTTACCCTAATAGATTATAGTTTCTGGATTGAAATTGATTCCTTCTGGTAAATCTTTTTAATGTCCTCTAAATGCCTAGCAGTGGATTTCACTGATCAGTCATACTTGTGGTTTGTTCATGTTTTACTAAATAGCTAAAAATCTCTTTCTCTGAAGGTCTATTCATTGGCAAATATTTTGTCTTGGTTTCAACTGTAGACTAAGGTATCGTGTTTGTATTAATGCCGGTGTACTTTAAAGTTACACTGTAAGAAGGCTTATGCCCTGCATGGCACTTTGCTTAAAACACAGTTGGACTTGTTGAATATCTATGTTACCTGCTCAAATTGGCTTAACTAGCTTCTGTTCATAACAGTTTTTCCAAAGGTGTTACTTTTACATGTGATTTATTTTTAAACACGAAGAGAACGGCCAGCCTTTTTGTGGTCAATGAACTGAATTTTCTCTTTCTTTACTTATTCATTGTTTTTTGTTTTAGATATGATCTCACTTCTTGTATATTTTTAAGTCCTCTTGATTTAAGATCTTGAATACGAAGACAAGGTTGCACAGAATAGCAAGCTATATAACCGAATATATCTGTTTACAGAAATTTCTCAAAGCAAACAGCTGTTTATTAGTTTAAACCCTTATCTTCACAAGCAAAATCTCCTCGCATAAATACTTATGACCATAGGTAGTCTTAGTTTTTAGTATTGATAGCTAAATGGTTCCAGATAATCTTAATATAAATCATGTGTAATAACGCTCTTTGCTATGATCCTATACCAAAGTTGTGCCCTGAAGTAAATCAAGTATGTATGTTTCGTTAGTATATTTTGTTTTGGATTATTCTTTAATTTTTGACAATATGGTATGTGTAACAGATGCCTACTTGTGGTTTAAATTATCTTTCTCTGGTTGTGAATGAAGTCAAGTATCTACATATTTATACTGGCAATTGAATTTTCTTATTTTCTGTACATAAGGTATGCTTATTATTAAGTGCCTGTTAAAGACAGAAGTTTTTGGAAATTGAATTGTCTTTCTTATTTCATAGAAGATATTTACATTTTCTGACTGTGAGCTTTTTATTACAAAACTGTGTTGCAAATATCTTCCATCAGATTTCCACTGTTTTTAACATTTATGTTTTGATGGACAGTTAGTTCTACTTTTCAATGTAATGTAGTTTACCAGTCTTCTTTTATGTTGAATGCTTTTAGCCTACTAAATTGTTACCTACTCTGAAGAATATTAATATATTGTCTTATAAATCTTCATAATTTTTCTATATACATTTAATTATTCAGTATACCATAATGATGATTATAATGATATTGATGATTATAATATTGTGTTTTACTTCATGGATTAATTTCCAATTTTCAGTCTCATGCTTTGAGAACTTTTCAGTTTTCAGCCTTGTGTTTCCTCAATAATTATACAATAAAATAACATTATCATCAAGTTTACCTAATATGTATAGGTTTGTTTCTGGGCTACTGATTCTACTACTTGTGCTATTTGTCCATCTGTGTTCAAACATGACACTGTTTAGCCCATAACTTTAAAATATGACTTGCTATATGGTAATTCATGGTTTCTTATTTACTTTGGGGGAATATTTTGAGTCCTATTGCCATTGGAATTTTCACATAAATGTAAAAAATAGCCTTGCAAGTTATACAGAAAGAAGCCTTAAAGTTAAAGTCAATATATAACCGTCCAATAAATACTTGCTTGATCTAATGCTGATAATTGTTCTCACTTCTTGCATCAAACACAATGGTTGTAATGGCAAAGTAAGTAGTTTAAAATCTTAGATTTAAAGTTGTCTAGTGTTGAAAATATCCTTTAAAATAATCATTTAAACCTTAAGATATATAGCTGAGAGGATTCCAGCAAAGTTATTCTCTCTCCAATCTCATTAATTCAAATTAAAGGGAAAAAACCTTGATCATCCCCTCTCTATGTCCAGAGACATAACACTGAACAACATTGGAAAGAGCATTTGCACAGTACTCTACATACAGACAAACAAATGAACAACAAATCACTGGGCTTGTCTTTACTATGCACATTGTAGGCGCTGACAGTGTACAAGTTCAGAGGCTATGGCAGTGAACAAAAGAAGAACTATTAATTATCTTCTCAAAGTCAAGAGTCTATAGGAAGTAGATATCATAAAAATATATATGAACACAAACCTTGCTAAGATTCTGAATGCTGGTGGGACATTACACGGCCAGTGGCATACTAGGGCTGTGGGGAATCTTATCTACTGTGGGATATCTCAAAATGTTTCCTGGAAAAGTGATTTTTGAATTTTGATGTAAAGTTTATATAAGAATTTTCTAGTTAAGAAAAGAGAATCAGCAAAGAAATCTGTACAAGTACAGTTTAAATGGTACACAGTGTAAAAACTGTTATTGTTATTTCTCATTATTTGACTATGAAATTTTGTTCTATGTTTTCATAAAATAAATAAAAGAGCATGACATAGTGTAGGAACTGAAAGAAAGCCTTTTCACTGAAAAGCAGAGCAAGAGTGCAGGTGATTTGAGTCAGATTGAAGAGGTACACTGGGTTTAGTTCATAAAATAGGACCTCGTGCTGCATCATACTGTTTCAGAAAGAAAGGAAGTTTCCCAGGACAGTATGAAAAGGTTTCCAAAAATCAACAGCATGGGGCTTTGTAAAATCAATATATAATGTTCTTTGGAATAGATAATGATGACTGAGTCTATTGATTTTCATTTGGCAGTAAACAGCTCCCCAGAGTAGCTCTGACATGTCCAAGTAGTAATTAGTTCAATGGTCTGACGGTGCTTAAATTCAAAAATAGAAGAAAGATGTGGAGAAAGAAAATCTAGTATAAAATAATATTTGTTAATTTGTAAAGCCTTCACTTGGTGTCTGCCTTTAATTTATTTATAATTAACAGGATATATTTGTTTACATGTTTCTTTTTCTCTTTTTAAACATTGTTTTAGTTTGTTTCATTTTTTTGTAGTTGTTGTTCAGAAACCTTCAAATGGCATTTCTGAGCCAGCCACAGTGGGACACACTTGCAATCCTAGTACTTAGGAGGCTGAGGCAGAAGGAGTGCCACGAGTTCAAGGCCAGCCTGGAATACACAGTGGAAACCTGTTTAAAAAAATAAAAAAGTTACTTGCAATGACTAGTATGGAACATAAACATTTGAAAGACTTAGGTTCAATATGGAAATGTAATTGTCACAATTAATATTTAAACATCAGAATTAATACTTAAACAATAAGAACATATTCTGTCAGATATGATGGCACATGCCTGTAATCCTAGAACTTTGGGAAGCTGAGGCAGGGGTGTTGAAAGTTTGAGCCCTACATAGAAAGTTAGAAAATTAGGAAAACCTTGTCTCAAACTAAACAACAACAACAAAAATATCCTCAAAAAGAGTCTGGAGATGTAACTCAATACAAAGGCCCTGGATTTAACCCCCAGTACCAATAATAATAATAATAATAATAATAATAATAATAATAATAATAGTATAATAATAAGAATAGCAACAGAAATAATAATGTTCCTAAATACCCACATTATCACATGTAATAAAATTGCTAATAATTATTCATCTAACTATTTACTTAATATTTGAAGTTTTAAAATTGTGTTTCATATAATTTTGGTGGCTGTTTTCTTCATACTCAAATACAATATGTGGTTTCACACTGCATTATTCTCAACTTCTTTCAATAGCCTTATTATTTTTTTTTAACAACACTGATCTATTGGAGAGAAGAGACTAATTGTACTAACATTAGTTTAACTTTCTAGGGTTGTGTTATCATTAGGCTAACTCATTCATTCCTCCTCATGTATACCTGAAATGCAGTTAAAGACCAGATTCATTAATATTAAGCATTTTGGTTACAGTACAACATAGATATCTTTATGTCATGTAGCATAGCATCACACACACACACACACACACACACACACACATACACATCTTACTTGGTTGCATATACTTAGTATAACTTAGTAACATTCTGATCTATTTTATGTTGGTATTTTCCCTTGCTACCAAAAGAATTGTATTTGTGGCACTACTTTATCTCTGTCAATTCAAAAGTCACAAAATATTAGGTTATGTTGCACAATCAAAAAAATCCAAACTTTCAGTGGCTTCAAATAACAGTTATATGTAACAAATTCAAGGACTGAAACGTCCATTTTACGATGACTGAATTAATCTCCATATCAGAGTCTTTCCAATCAGTAAGGCAAGAATGAACAAAATAAAAAAGTGCACATACACTGTCTCTTAAATATTTCTGTCTGCTTGTGATACAAATTGGTTCTATTCATGTTATGGACCATACAAGTCACATGACTATGCCTAAATTCAAGGGACAAGAAGATGCATTAGTACCATGCATTGTCAACAAAGGGGAGACAGAAATAGTGCTTATCAGTCTGAAGCACATTTATTAACCATTCACTCTGCAGTTTTAATGCTAAATGAAAATTACCAAAATCACTAGTTTTACTAAAATTTTGAGTTGATGATTTTCTACTTTTATTGCTTATTCTATGTGTATTAGCAGATATTCTTTTGTAAGCTATTCTTTTTTATTATAGTATTGGTGATCCTGAGATACAGTTTCTACAGATAGGCAGATACATGTGTAATTATTTTTGTGCACTTGATCTTAGCCAAAAGATTGAGAAGCAATGTAATTATTTTTCTGTAATAACAATTTTATGCAGTTGGTTTTACAGCTACTTTGAATAGTAAGAAAATAAGTGTTTCTGGTTTTCATTCAAGTGTTTTTATATGTTAAAAATCCCAACCATGAAAGGCTAAAGTTATATTACCAAAATGAACCCTCCAAAGCAATTACTTCAGATTATTTGAGGGGAAAATGAGAATGTAGATTCAGATGGTTTTGGAAAAGGCTTCATATTATCTACCATGCTACTGGATGGTTATAAAATATATTATTAAATCAGAAACTTTGAAAAGCTGTGAAGTAAAGATGTCTGTTTACCTTTGTTTAGACCTACATTTATCAAATAGAATTAGTTTCAACTTTTCGGAGCTACTAGTGTAAAATAAGGTTAAGTAAGGAAATCCCCTTCACTATTCAGTGTGTATGTACACTGTAGTTAAGATCTTCCATTATTTTGCATAATCTCAGGTGTTTTACAGTCACATAAAAATGAAATTTTCTTCATGAATGATTTTCAGGAATTTTTTCTATTGCAGAAAAATCTCCTATTGCATTTAATAAACCAGTTTAAAATAAGAGTTTTGAATTCTACAGCAAGACACTATAATTGTTTATATTATTTTCTACATTTTTTAAACAGAATTTAGACTTCTGTATTTTTAATACACTTTTTTTTCATTTGCAACATATCGAGGCCTTAGCTAACTATTCTCAGTTGGCTCTAAATGACACTGCTGCTGGTCTCTCTCTCCTAAATGAAGAAATAAAAATTAATAGACTTTTTAAATAGAGCTGAAAATAAATAATTTTTAATTCCTTCTATAGAAAAATTCTTAGTAGAATAAATTTTAATCCATTGTTACGGATTGATGTCATATGAGATAATTTTGTCTCCTGTATTGACAATCATGTGAGATTATTTAAAAAAGATATTTCTTTTTTTAAAGAAATATTTTCTGAAGGACATAATCAATTTTAAAAATAAACTGGCATCTCCATATAAGTGACTATTTATATCTCCGTATGAAATTTCTGTAAACTATGCTATATTGACCTTAGATTTAGTTATTTTATTAAATATGCTATGTTACATAACACTTCATAAGAAGTTAAACATTTAGTTCTGTTTAACTTCTTATGAAGTGTTATGTAACATAGCATATTTAATAAAAATTAGTTTTTAGTTCTATAAATATAGCATGTGCAACTTAGAAATTGTTTCTATAAGCCGAACATAAGGAAAAGGAGTATTACATAAAATCTCAAAAATGAACTTTATGCAAAATGTCAGAAATATATATTGATTTAATTTGCCAGTTGAAAGTTCTGCATTGAGGTAGATGTCTACAACGTTCTTTGAGGCCATAAGTACGACATTCAGATTTCTCCCTGTTATTTTGTGTTGATGGTAATTAAATTTACTTCAAATATCTGATTACAGAATTTAATATTCTGTAATTTTCAATAGTCTCTTAAGAGGCCTAAAGTTTAACCATAAATTATTTGTCTTGATCATAATCTAGTGAGCAGTTTTGTTTGATATATTTGCTACTTAAGTTACCGGAGGAAGTGCAATTCACTGGGTAATGCAGTGATTACAGGTAATATTTGTAAAGTGCTTTGCACCTGGAGTCCTGTGTAAATGCAAGAACTATATGAGTACAGCGCACCTTTGCAGCAAGTTATGCTGATGTTCACAGAGGACTTGTTTGACAGTTACTATGGCATCATGGCAAAAAGAAAGTTTCTAGCCAGCAGCTCTCATTTCTTGTGCTTGTTAGTGCTCTGTATTTATTGTCTATGGATTTCCCTTGGAGCAATCAGAGGCAAAGCAATTACTTTACAACACTGATTTGGTCTAGATCTGGTGTACCCCCAGAAATGCTTTGTAATAACATTCAGCACAAAGTAGTGAACACTAAAGCCATGTTTAGTCTTTCCATCTGCCTCATGCTGACTTGTCATATCCCAGTTCACAAGACTAGGGACAGTATTTTTGCTTTAAGTACTTTTGTGAATGATAGCATGGTTTATTTTTGAGGTAGGGGGACAGTGAGTTTCCGTGTTTCCTCCTTGTATTCTCTCTGCTTTCACTGTGGTATGACAGTGAAATGACTGAGGTATGAAGCAATGGAATGACAGCTTCTCTCTTTCCACTATTTCCCCTTTAGTTTTCTCATCTGCAAGAAATGGGCATAAAATGCAGATTTAGGAAGGGGAGGGTTCACTAGGTAAATAAATTTTATAAGATAATATACAGCATGTGAAAGTTCATAGGATGATTGTGCCCAATATATAAAAAATATTTTTAAAGCTACATATGATTCATATGTAAAATATACAAACTAAATGAGAATTTGTAGGCACTATATTCTGGAAAAATTCAAATGCAGCATTCTGTAATTCAGATAATTTTCTTTGCCTTATTTCATATTTTAATTTTTATTGAATTATAAAGAGCACATTACTTTTGAATATGTGCCAGTATCACATATATTTTAGACTTTTATACTTTGCCAGCAAATGCTTCCAAATGGAATATTTACTTCAACTGGCAATTTTAATTATATTCTCAGATATCTAGTCCAATCCATGTGTACTCCAGAGAACTTTCCTTAGATCCAAATACTTTATATTTCAAAAGCATCATTGCTAAGCCTTATTGCATCTCGTGAAAGCAGCACAACTAAAAATATTCTTTTCCTCTTTATGAATTTCAATTCCAAAAATAATAAGGTTGAGCTTTATTTTTTCTGTAAGAAGAATAAATTCTTTGCCTTTGGATCACTTATCTTTTCTCTTCATATTTTTAGTTGTTTCTTTTGGAAACTAGTTACAAATATTTAATTCAGGAATAAAAAATTAAGTGTTTTTAATGCTTGTGAATACGTCTGTCCTGCCAAAGGCAGTTGCTATTGGTTACACAGCTAATTCTTTTGGCAGAAGCTTGATTCTTATTGTTTACATATAATTAGTGAGTTGGATGTCTGTGAGAACAAGATAATTTATAAAAATGTCTACAGATGGACCACAATTGTAGATATGGCATCAGCAATTTATTGTGTAGTGTTTTGACTCACTGTATTCTGGCATGACCTCTTCAATCCAGAGCTGCACACAGCATTATTGGTAATATGAAAGAGCTTTATGGAAGAAATATGACCAAAAACCCCAACATGAAATATCCGAGTTACATTTTGGAAGAAGTTCCAGATTTCAAACCTCCACCAGTTTTACCAAACCTTCAGCAGAATATGTTGTCAATGTATGTATTATGATAGCCCACTTGGGATACTGTAACAAAATGCCACAGATTGAGTAGCTCAAGTAACAGAAAAGTATTTTCTGAGTGCTGGAGGCTGGAAGTCTAAGATCAAGATGCAAAGAGAGCTAGTGTCCGGCACAGGTTTTGTTTGAGCTGCTGACAGCCATGTTCTCACTGAGTGCTCACATGGTCTTTTGTCAGTGTGTGCACATGGGAGAGGAAGACACAGAGACAGACAGTGAATTCTGTTATCTTTTCTTATAAGGACAATGATTCTATCACATTTAAACCTCCACCATTATGTCCTCATTGAACCATACTTGGTTCTCTAGAAACTCAATCTCCATACATAGAAAATAAGGGTACTAACATATGAATTTTGAGGGGAAAGAAAAATTCAATTAACAGTATTTCTTAGTGTCTAAACTTTAGAGATGTTTTTATTTCTACTAGCATACAAATTTTATATATTTAATTCCAAAATAAAAGTTAAATGTCTTTGAATTTAAAATGATACATCAACTTGTGAAATCAATCTGGAAATTTCCTATATAGCAAATGCAAACTTACACTTGCTCTAGGATCTGACTCCCAGAAATCTATGTAAGAAACATGAAACCATGTCCACAGAAATATACAAGCACAAATGTTCAAAGGAACATTATTCAGAATAGCTCATACTCAGACCAGTCCATTATTCCATCAATTTTGCAGGTGGATATAGACAACGAGGATTATCCATACAAGTAAGTACTAGTCAGGAAGAAGAATGAAATACTAATACATGTTTTAGTGGGGATGTATGTCAAAAAATAGGCTAAGTAAGAGAAACCAAGTGCAAAAGACTACTTGTTATATGATTATATGAGCTCTCCCAACCCCACAAATGTATAGAGAGTGTTATGGTTTGTATATAGGTGGCCCCCCACAAGCCTCATGTAGTCATGGAAGCAGGTGAATCTAGCATTTGTGATTAATTTATTGCCTAGTGCAGGGTTTAGTGCTGGGATTAGTGCTGGGATTCGCACTGGGATTATCGGTGTGCGTGCTGCACCCATCCAGGGGTGGAGCCTGCATGCTATATAAGGGAGGGAAGAAGGCATGTTTTTGGTCTCTTTTGCCGCTCTTCTGCCCTGTTTTGCTCTTGCTGCTTGTGAGCTACCATGAACAGCTGCCCCCTCAGCCACATCACCCTGCTTTAGAGCCAACTGTATATGAACTGAAACAAACAAACTGTAAGAAATACACCTTTCCTTCCCTAATTTTGGGTGTTGGGTATTTTGTCTCAGCAACGAAAGAAAAGTAACCAAGACAGACAGAAAGCAGAGAGGTTGCTTACAGTTACATTTGGGAGCCTGTGAGACTTTTGTCTAATTGCTTTCAAATAGAAATTGAGGGAATTTTGAGGAGATAATGAAAATATTCTAGAATTAGATTTTGGAGATGAATATGTGACTGTATAAATTTACTTAAACCATTGCAGTGCATATTGCAATGGATAAAATTTGTGTTGTATAAATTATACCTCAATGAAGTTGGTAGAAATTAAAGATCCCTCATGTAAAGTATGTTTCCCTGAATCACTTCAGATGATTAAATGGTTAAATTTAATGATTAAATGGTTAATAATTTAATGGTTAAATGGTTAGATGATTATATGGCTGAATTCTTGCTAGTTTTACTAAAATTTGGTCCCATTCATCTCCTGAAATGATCTTTGATTCTGAAGCCTATTTCAATATGTCTCTATCCCTACTGCTTTCAAGGAGAGAGTTCCATTTATAAATACTAATTTCTCTTAGAAAATGTCTTCTTATTGATCTAGTTTAAATTTCTTGTTATTACTTTAAATGAAACACTTTCCCCCTTTTTCTATTAAAGATCAATAACATTGAAATCACCTGGTAGATGCTCTATAAAAGAAAAAATTTATAAGAATTGAGTGCTACATGTAGTATAGCTCAAATGGTCTAGGAAGTTCACTGGAATCACAAAATTCTGGATTCAAAACTTTGCTTTACTTTATTTTGAGTGACAACATTTAAACCACATAACTTATCTGAATTTATCTCATTTGTATAATATGGTTGACATAAAATATTATTAGTGTGATTTTTACTATAATGTACATAGCACTGTGCTTGTAGTGATGAATGAATAGTGTGTCTTCTAATTTCATTCCTGAAAGCTATTCTTTAATGTGATTATCTTCTTTAAAGTTTTACAATTCATCTTTTACTAATTCAAATTTATATTTCCTTTAATGAAATGTCTCTAATTGAAGAAACTTATTGAATAAATAATAAAGTATATGCAACAATAAAAAGTTATTTTGAGTATAATAGGTACATAAAAACAACTTTTCAGTTGCAATATAGGAACGCAACTTGAGTCAAATATTGGTGCTATGGTTTAAATCTTTTATTGACGGTTATCAGCTTGAATGAACACAGCATTTAATGATTAAATGATACAATCTACTAACATGAGTCTTTGTGGAAGTGATTGGTTGGTTTCACTCTAATTCTTTTTGGAGAGGTTTTTATCACAGCTAATTCGAAGAAAAGAGAATTCTGAGGATTCCTATTACTTAAAGATAGGACAGCAGAAGTCACTTGGAATTTATGGGAACAACATAATAAAAACAGGCATCCAAACATTGTTGAGAGATTATACAAGTTCTTTGCTATAATTCACTAGAAGTTTTAAGGTTATGAATTTGTTTTTTCCTTTAATAATAAAGACTAATGTGACATAATACATATATTGAAATATTTTCATCCATTTCTTAGCATTATGCTAAAATTTTATATTTTCAGCTTGACGTTTATGACAGACTCAACCTTTTATCAAACATTAAATATAAATCCTTCAACCAATGAGAGATGTTATGATTCTTACAGCCAATGTCAGTAGATTTCCAAATGCCCGTACATAGCCCACAGAAACTAACAAACAAAAGAGAAGCTAGCCTGCAAGAACCAACACTTCTGTTTGGATTTTGATTACTAAATTTTTCATGACTTTAAAGTCTTATTTCTACCAAATTTCATAGAATTTGAGCATAAATAGTGAGATGGGTACAATCCCTCAAAGGTCAATGTAGTGTTATCTTTGGCTTTTTAAGAAAACAATTATTCAGTAATAAAATTGAGATAATTATATGGCTCCTCTTGTGCCAAAGATCATTCTGGAAAATTACATATTGTCAATGAGTTCCCATTATCATGAACAATAGAGCCTAGTTTCTCTAAAATCCCTTTTTAGCCATAAACATCAACTTTACTTATGTGAGGGAGGCAATGTAGAGAAACGCAGAAGATAGAATGAATGAATTTTGTTTTGCATGTAAGTCTAAGTTAAGGTAGAAGTTTATGATTTCTTGACTGCAAATTCCCCACCTTCAGCCTATGTGTATGTCTTGTGGTACCTTTGGGTTTCAGTGATAAAATGAACAGTTACAGTATGCCATAGTAATAATATGTCATTGCCCCCATTTTCCATCTTCCAATTTGAAAAAAAAAAATCCAGACGTGACTTTTTATATTACTGTCAATATACTATATATGACATATACATGTGATTTGTTTCATAACGTTTCACACTTAACAATATGAATACTTTTTTATTCCTGAAAAATCTGGTATCTAGGCTGGGGATCTAGCTCAGTGGCCTAAGTGCCTTCCTGGCAAGCACAAGGTCACGAGTTCAATCTCTGGTGCCGCAAAAAAAAAAAAAAAAAATCTGGTATCTATAGATATGTAAAAAATATTTTGCCACACAAAGTTAGAGTTTTAGTCTTAGCTCAAGAGGGCCCATGAATTATAATCTTTCATAAGTACCATAATCATTAGTATCAAAATTAGTAAGGAAGATCATAGTCAAACTCATGCTATTCTTACTATTGGGAAATGGGGGAAAAGAAAAAGTAAAAAGTTTGACAGTATTTCATTGGATCCATCATACATATTTATATATATTAAAATGTCTATTATCTGAAATGTACCAAACAATGCAAAATTTTTATAACTATAATGCTTTATGTGTGTTTCTTTCTTAATAGTAAGCACACATGGTATTATAGTGTTGGGTTACACAATATGTACTTTGTGCCTGCTGAAAGAAAGTGCTTTTGAAAATTACTGGAAAACCACTTTTGAAAATCACAGAAACATTCATCAGCAACTGAAATTTTCTCCCACCCCTACAAAGTAGAGCAATACTTCAAAGTTAAGTATCAGGAAACAAAGGGCACTGCAGTTGTACTTTAAGAAAAGCACCCTTAAAGTACTTCAAAGTGTCATATGAGTTTACCATATTGCTTTAGACCACATGATTTTCCCATTTTACATTTTCAAGGTTTGGTTTAAATTTGTTATAGATGCTGGAATTTGCAGTTGTTTGCCTATGAAAGGAAAATTAATATTAAAAGGAAAGCAAATAGTATGCCCTTTGTGTGATTAAGGTTATATGCTGCTTGCATTCTTATGTCTATGGAAAGGAGCTATAGAATTTGTCCATTTCGGCCCCCTAATTTTATATATAGGTAGCTGAAGTGCAGTTTTGAAATGGCTTGTCTAAACTCATTTGGTTAAAGTCTCAAATTAGTTGATACGATAGCTGAGTTGCAACTCTCAAAATGCTGAGTTTCATTCTAGTATGCTGTTAGCCATTCAGTATGCTATGCCTCTCTCTCTGCCTAAATATTAGATGAGAATTTTCTTTAGCAATAATACCATCTGCAGATTTGACAGAGACGGGCATTGTCCCACCACTCAAAAGCACTGGAGTGGAACTCAGGAACATTAAAAATTCTATGTTACTCTTTTGTATTTAATTCTATATAAAATTACCTCTCACAGAAATGAATGAACACTTTCTGGCAAACATAACTTTCCATTTAATAAAGTAATAATTTATTTATGCTTAGAACCTTCTGAGAATAAATAGTCCTATAAAGGAATTTTGTCTGATTTCTCAACATTTTTTTTTTGGACAAAACTTCACCAACCGAAGATATTTAATCTGGAATCCAATTTTTGGCAAGCATATAGCATTATACTTATGGAATGCATTTTTTAAAAATATAAACATCCCTTTAGAGAATCACTAAGTGAAATATGCCTATATAAAACTATATACTCTTTCCCAAAAAGTTAGTGGAAACTAAAAATTTACTCGTCTGGTGGCAATAGTTATTAGATCCACAGTCACTCTTTAATTAACCGAAACTGGTTTCCTAATTGCAAAGGTTTGATGAGCCATACTTATTACCTTACTTTGCCTCAGATAAGCAGCATTAATATTTTAAATGAATGCATCTTCTTACCACCATAATGGCCATAATAACTGAGCATCTACTATGTGCTGCATATTAGACTAGAAATCTTCATATTTAATTTTTATTTAACTTTCTTACAAGCTTTGAAGAATGAATAGCAATTTCTTATCTTCTAGATACAAAATAAAGATGCATCAAGTCTAAGGACATTAGTCAAAGACATTTGAACTAGTGCTTCTAAGTGACTTCAGAATATTAGTTTTAGAATGCCATTATTTTTGTTTTCCTTCTGGACGTTAAGCTCTTTCTTATTTCACTCTAAATTCTACTATAATTCTTGGATCCTAAGGTAGTTGCTAAGAATGCTGTCCGTGCTGGGCGATGTGACGCACACCTGTAATCCCAGCACTCGGGAGGCTGAGGCTAGAGGATTGTTATGAGTTTGAGACCAGCCTGGGCTCAAAGTGAGCAATAGCCAGCCCAAACTACAGAACAACACCCTGTCTCAAAAAGACAAAACAAACAAACAAACAAAAAAAACAACTGCTGTCTCTATGGACACACTATCTATATAATTAAGTGGAAAAATATAAGTTCCATAAAAGCTATCTTATTCAATATTTGATCACTATAAATTGCAGACTAAAAACTGTGGTAAGTCCTCAAATGTAAGATAAATATTTTTTTAAAAATTAAAGAAAAATAGGCATCCATTTTTGTAAAATCACACAATCTTTGTTCTTATGTTTTATGCTGTCATATTTACTTAGGTTATATTAAAATGAAATGATAGTATTTCTTAAAGAGACAATAAAGTTTCTACTTGATTCCTAATGAAGTTTTGAATAAGAAGAGAAAGTGAAATGACAAGCAAATTAGAAATGAATAATGCTTTCATTGCTATTGCTTTTAATTAGGACTTTAGAATTGTTTTCTTTACCAGTCTTTCCAGGTTAAAATCACTGCCAAAGTACTCAACCTAGCTATGTGAGAAGGATTTTTTGCTCATTCTGTAAAGACAAAAATTGTGATTCTTTGGAGGAAAGTGATGATCATAATAAACATTTTGAAATTATTCTCTGTAGTTGGACTACTAGACTGAGTGAAATTAACATTTTACCATGTCATCATAACCTGAGAGACATTTTTTATATATGCATTCCAGACTAGCTGTGGTTGCTATGGGTTATGTAATCTAAATGCTGTGGTTGCTATGGGTTATGAAATGCAAAGAACAGACAATATCATGTGTTCAGAATTTCAGACTTCTTCAAGGACAGCTAATTTCTCTATAGGAAATATTTCTTACTTGAGAGAATATAATTGATAAATTAATGTACTGGTCATTAAGAATGCTGTGTTGTTTATTCAGTTGCACTTCTAATGCTCTCTTGATTAAACTTCTTTCCTCTGTTCAGTAGAGGTTGTGGTTAGCTGATTTTGAGGAATACAGAAAGAACAGGTTAGCGGGTAAAATAGACAACAGAGTAGAAAATGACTACAATAACTTTCAGTCTTCCTTGTGCTGCAAGGAACAACATACAATTAGAAATTATCAAAAGTGATTTTTATTATTTCATAATTGATTGAGGTATATATTATGTTCAATTTGAAAAAGTTTTTAAAAATACAAAGCCACCAAAATGCTTTGCTACAACCAATAATCTTAATTTTGAAATAACTTAAATTCTTACATAATTTGGATTCAACAGGTTATTTTTTAAAACTTATATACAGTATCTACCTTCATTTAGCATCAAAATTGTCAAATTCAGTGTTTGAATATACTACAAATAATTATTTTTGTAAGTCTCATAATTTTCATTTTTCTACATATACAAAGATACTAGACACAGTTACATACACATACAGACATAAAAACATACACATGCACTTGGTATATTCTGAATTTACAATACTAAGGCTGAAGAATATGGGCACTAAAGTTTAGGATATAAATGTGATCTTGAATTTTAGATCCTTTGTTTATTAACTGCATCACTTCAGGAAATGTAGTGAAACTCTCAAAATCTTTGTTTCTTCTTCTATAATTTGATGATAATATCTATTGAGGGCCTAGCCTAGGACCACTGATCTGCCCAGAGGTGTGATGACAGAATAAAACAGACAAGATACATAATTTAGTTACAAGGGGCACCAGGATGGTCAAAGTCCATTACGGGCCAAGACCGTGAGGCACATTGTCCTTGGCCTTTATTAGGTGCACAGCTTGATTGGGGTTGTGCTGGTGGTGAAGGATGTGGTGGGGCGAGCTGCTGACATGGTCAAGGTTCAATAACTGAGGAACAGTACATTTTTGGAAAAGCACACAGGAGCAGATCATGGTTAAATAGTAACCTGATTGTCTGCTAATTGTGACTACTGAGCTAGAAGGAATTTGTATGAGACGTCCTCAGTTGCCATGTTATCTTGGTTTGAGGCGCCAAAATGTCACAGACTGTTTGCTATCTCAGCTCCCGCTGTTGTCTTAAAGATTAATCTGTCTTTAAACCAGTCACAGGTCTTGTGAAAAGTCATGTAGCCTAGGACAGACTTTCCATTTATTTTCTTGCCAATTTATTAATATTAATTACCGTCTACTCAAGCAGGTCCTCAGCAATTATCTGTAAGTAGAATCGTTTTGAAGATCATATGCCTCACATATAGTAAAAACTCAATAAATGTTAGTATTATATATTTATTAATAAAGGGTTTAATATATTTTCTGCCTCAAAGTTAGATTATCAATACAAAGAGCATGG
>RJWT010015778.1:0-20229 GCA_004365215.1 Cuniculus paca | reverse complement strand
TGATTTCCTGTTGTCTTGTTTTGAAGTCATGTTTTGCTTGCATTTTTCTGATCTCCTTTGTTCTATTTGTTTTGTTTTGTTTTATTCTCTTTAAAATAAAAAAATATAAAAAAGGAATAATAAAGTAAAAGTAAGAAGTCCAAAGTTACATTGAAATCCTACCTCAGTTCCTTATTAGGTGAAAGAATGTGAAAGTCACATAATTCCTTTAAGCCTAAATTTTTTATAAGTTCAGTATATATAAATACAAATATATAAATATAAATATGTAGTTGGTAAGTCAAATGATATTCAATATTCTTGAATAAATAAATCATTAAGTCAAATCATCAGTTCATCCCATAATTTTGAACATACATTTGATATTTACTTTTCATCTAGGAAATGTATAAAGATGAAGGTAAGCTTGGATTCTACCTTATGATATTTAAAGATTTTAAGTAAGTTTTAAAATGTACTACAATACACACCACAAAGTAAATAAAAGTAGCTGAGATAGAAAATTAGAAATTAATTGTGAAGGCAGAGCTTAACTGATATATTCAGGGTCATCAAGAATGGTCTCTTTAGGCTAGTTATTTTTGCTGTGAAATAAAACTAAGAGTTACAAGAAAATACAGCAATTAAAGTAGAAAATAGGGGTTTATACTAAGATTTTTTTTCTTTTAGTCAAAATTTAGATGAGAAGAACGCAATCAATAGGAAGACTCAAATGTTTGGCATTTTGTTAACTCTGATGAGGTCAAGATAACTGCCTCAGCCAAATTTGAGAAAAGAAGCAGATTTTGCCCTTTCAAGCAGTAACATGTGCCAATGCCTCCCACTGGTATTTGATTTTCACCTTCTAACAAGAATGTCTACCCTCTTTTATCATCAGAGTTATCCAGAGACCTTTCGGAGCGTGTTTACTTTATTAACCAAATGCAAATCAGCAGTTTTGTGACTTTCAGCTAGTCTCTGAGAGCAAAACTATTGCTGGTTTCCCTAGAAAAGTTAAAGATACCAAGACTTAAGAGAAAATTTAGTTACATCCAAACAATATTGTCTAAGACACAGACCATGTGTTTTTCAAGATTATATTGTCTCTAAAAACAAGGGGCACATACACACATGATGCTTATGTAAGTAAACATATTCATTATTCTTAGTTCCCATCTAGTATTTCCTATAAAAAAAGACAACGGAGGATGTCCTTAGAAGAAGGAACTATACTACATTCTCACCAATTCTGATGTATCATCACACACACACACACACACACACACACACACACACAGAGAGAGAGAGAGAAAGAGAGAGAATTTTGAATTCTTGTTAGAGGCTTTCAGATACTTAAGTGTTCCCATTGATCTTTTTTTGATTAGCAAAATAAGCATACAAAAAAACAGACTACAATGTTGCACGGGTGTCTCTATATATGCAGTAGCCTGGCTTTGCTAGTGCACATACCTTTGTTAAGTTACTCTGCCCTGGAGAGAGGACTGAAGAATGTTCTCATTGGTAGCACAAATGTGTACAAACACAGCTCTTATCTCAGAGGACTAAAAGTGCTCCGGATGTTGGTCCAAAATCCATTCGAACCAAGGCACAAAAATACAAACCCATGCAAATTCTTGGTAGGAAATTATTTCTAAAATAATAACAATAGCTTCTCTTAAGCAAGCCTCAAAGTAATTTATGGTTTTTTCATATGCCCACAAGATATGGTTGATTTGTTTCATTCACTCATTCATCCATTCATTTGTTCTTGTAAACGTAATGAATTCTGGAGCTACACAATGCCAGGCACTCAGATTCAGCAGTGAGTGAGTGACATTGTAGATGTCTTTGAAGAATGGAACTGATGAGAGAGGAAAGCAATTATTAAACAAATAAGTAAAGGAGATATTTAATTGAGACACTGTGTTCTCTGAGGAAATAGAGGATTTTGTGAGCTTAACTAACTGAGGGGAAGGATTGACTACCATAATAAGTCATTTTCTAAAGAGAAAATAGTGAAACTCTTACATGAGAAATTAATAGGCACTTGCTAGCAAATGTGTATGAGGGAAAGGGATAGGAGTTTTGTAGACCAACTATTAAATATATAATGAGGTTTTATGGATGAAGGATCTGAGACTTGGGCATATATAGTAAGGTGCCCCAAACTGCAGGATCAAGGATAAGCAAATCTTCATCTTGAACTCAGGCACCCAAATGCCTATAGGGTCTGCCTCCCAGTTCTTCAAAAATTGCCAACCTATAGCAGAAGTAATGATTAACATGAATAATAAGAAAGAAGCGAGAAGTTAGTGCTGGAAACTATTGTTAAAGCAGACAGCTCCTGCAGAGAACTGTGGAAAAGGACAAGCAGCACTGATCCGGGAACTTGTCTTGTACTACAGACAGACCTCAGATTTATTACTAATGGGTGTGATGTTTACAGTTAGACTATATTTCTCTCCTGTTGATTATCAAAAGCTTTATAGAACGTCGACATCGTGCAAGAACATTCTGAGGCCATTATGAAGCATTACAAAAGCAAGACCACTGTACAATTCACATAACATCAAGTATCCTTCTGGGCTGAAATGACAGATTGCTCTTTCTTTACCAACCAAACCTGATATTGTGATGTCCTCCCCACTCTCTATATAAGATTAGCTGTGAAGTTTCTAGAATTTCCCCTAACAAGGTCCAAATCTAGACCACATCTTCACTTCTGTACTCCATTAAATTACCCAATTAAAACTCAAGCCCTTTAACAGACTATTTCTAACCCATTTTCCTCAGACATTTTACATTCCCTATAGTGTGAGTTTTTCCTTAAAGCAATAAATAATAATCCCATTTGTTCAACTGTAAACACATTCCTGATATTCTCTGAGGAAAGGCTTTGGGAATTCTGATGTCTGGCATGGAAGCAGGAGGCTAAATAAGTGAGTTGTTTTTATCTGGTGATCACTAGAATAGTTTTGGAAGATTTTTCCTCTTAAAGATATGTTGCCCATTCTAAAAGTTCCAAATGTTATGTTTTGTCAGGTTCTTCAAAGGGAAATGGTAGAATTTTCTTTCTTAACCAAGAGGCACATGATCTAGTTAATGCATATCAAACTATTTTGCAGTTGGGAAAGCTATTTTCAATCCCTTATTTAATAATATATAAAACTATTAAAATACATCTCCATCCTGAATTAAATATATTTCTTTTGCTTTGAGCATTTGAATATATTTTTGCAATCTTTCTTTTGAATAATTATCACTGACTGACTCACTTTATTTATGGTCGACTGAGTTTTTTAGCAATTATTTCACAAGCCTAGAAAATCTTTTACTGTGAGAAATTGAAACTGCAAATTGCTTTCAAATGTAGTGAAAAATGTATAAATGTTAACCATGGTAGTTAATGAGGTTGACATAATAAGATGTTTATTTAAACATTTACTAATTTTTATGTCTTAAATTTGAAGTCAACAATTTAGTTTATTTGTTTTATGGGTCTCTGATATTTTCTTAGCCCTTTGAAGAACGTTTAGGAAGCAGAAAGTCTCTCTATGCCTAATTCCCTCTGTATGTGGTGTCTTTGATAGCTTTTGTTTTTAGTCCTTAATTGATAGAAACAGTATCTCTGAAAGCTACTGATTTATTGTATTATTGATTTATATTCAGAAACTATTTCAAAAATATAGTAAGGTTACAAGTAGAATATAATTTGATTTTCCCCTTAATAATTCTTAAATTACAACTGATAACATGATGCCTCACAACATCATCATCATTCTCTAGCTACAAACAAGGTCACCTTCCTGTACAGCATCAATTTAACCATCAACCTTAGGAAATTAACATTAATACATTGATTACTACCATTTGTTTTGTTCTTTTGAATATACTAGAGATTGAACCCAGGGCCTTCATGCTAAGTTACATTGCCAGTCCTATTTTTTTTTATTTATTTTGAAACAAGGTCTCCCTAATTAACTAAGTTGCTCAGCCTCCAACTTGCATTCCTTCTTTCAGCCTTGTAGAGTGCTGGGATTACAGCATCTGCCACCACGTAATGCTCACATTCCTTTCAAATTGTACCAGTGCCCCAGGAATATCCTTGGTGGCACAAGGATTCAGGTTATTATCATGCCATCCCTTTTAAATCTCCTTAGTCTTTCAATGACTTTTATGAATATGTAAGATGTAGAGACTATAGCCCGGTTATTTTGCAGGTTCTCTACAACCGAAGTTATGGGAGATGTTTCCTTTTCATCAGAATAAGGTCTACCTCTTTGTGAGGTGTAACTCAGTGATGCTGTGCTTTCTGTGTTATCAAGTAACAGATAACACTTCAATCCAGTTTTCCCTGTCACTGATGATGCAGGCTCTGATCACATGACTAAGTGGGCCAGATTTTTCTCCTATAAAAATCATTAATTGGACAATTGCAATTTTGTGTATTTTATATGAAACCACTTTGAACTATTTAAATATTTAATTTCTTGGTATACTTTTCCCTTTCTTCCTTGTTTTCATCATCTATTAATTCATAACCAATACCTCCAATTCCAGTTTAACACCACAGAATTTGTTCTGATTTCTCCTTTACTACATTTACAATTCTATTTTCTGACACTGTGAGAAGCCTGATGCCCATTAGCTTTATTGTGGCACTGATTCATCTGCCATGATATAACCAATCTTAGTCACTATAGTGCCCCTGACTGACCCAGCTGGCCTCCTCACTCCTTCTAGAGTCTAAAACCCTGTGTTGTGCAAATTCTTGCATGGAAAACCTCCTTCAACTATTCAAATGTAAATACCTTGCTCTGATACAACTAATGGTCTTAGGACTAATTGTTTCCCAAGGATGGAAGAGAGAAAATGTAACTAAAGAAAGGATGGAGAAAAAGAGGGAAGGTATGAAGAAGGGCTATCTGCATGTTTGCATTTACATCAATAGGTTACTTTCTCTCCCAGAATTTTATTATTTATTCCCCTATTCTGCTACTCACACACATACTTAAATCAAAAGTTAGCCATACACATTGCCTCATCAACGAGCTGTGATATTTAGTGTACATATAAAATAGTTGTGGCCATATATGTGCCAAACTAAAAATGGTTCTATGTTATTATATTTTATATTTCTATATTCATAGATGGAGAGCCATAATTATAGAGTCACAATTCAACTGATGTACCATATTCATTTTTAATGTGTGACAGTGATAATTTCCCACTTATCCCAAGATAACAAGATTGTGAATGATTTAATTGGAAGGGATTCACTTATATTCTAATATCCTTTCTTGAGTGGGAGAGGTGGGAAGCTTGAGCAATATAAATTGTTATTACACTTTTATTACTTTGACATCAACTTGTTATCTCTGTATTGTAGAAGTATCTTGTCTCTTGAGTTTAAAAAGTTGAGACCATGACAAAGATTCATAATATATCAATGATATATTTAATATTCATGCTTAACTTATTGTTTTTAACTACAAAGTATCATATTGTACTTCTTATGATTACTATATTAAATTAAATAATTTTTGAAAATTCTTAGTATATAGTAGGTGCTCACGACATTGGAGTAATTTTCATTAGTAGCACCATATTTTCACTACTGCTAGGATAATAGATATTAGATCTCTTAAATTCTGGTTACATTTTCTTTTTCTGACAACTCTTTCTGATTTTTAGTTATTAGTCCTCTTCCTCATAGTATTATGGGACTAATAAACTTGAGGCAAAAGTAGCCCATGGAAACAAGAAGGTCACTCAACCTGCTGTGCTGAGTAACAGTGCTGGTCTCTGACCCCAAGAGTATCATGTCTTCTGCTGGCCTCTGAAAAAAATTGTTTTTAACATGCAAGTAGGGTAAAACCTCATGTCCTTTATAGTTACTGATAATTTTGTATCAATTTTGGTCTCCTACCCTATTTTCAATTCTCCCACTGTAAATTTTCAAACTTTCTTACATGAAATCATGGGAAAAATATATTCATTGGACTTACTAATTCTTTTTGATTCTGATTTTTCAAAGATCTATTTAATGGAAAACCAACAATACAGCTGATAGAATATTTCAAAAACTAGCCTCAATCTGCATTAGCACATGGAAATATTCCTTTTGAGCTAGGATTATCATATTTTCTCTGTATTGTTGGCAGTCTTGCTCTTTCTCATACTTCCTGCCCTTCCCAGACAACACAAGTACTTGTCTTGTAGGAATTGCTTGTAGCTAAGCAGTCTGTTTTCTAGGTGATTCAGACTTTCAGTGAAGGGCTCTGTAGAGCCCAAGAGCAACTACTGTTTCGAATGCTCAAGTTCATCTTATTTGCAAATTAAAACTGCAGTGGTACCTTCAAGAGAAAATTCCTAAGTTCTAACAAGATCATAGTACTTGTAATCCACTCTTCTATAAGACACCCCCATGAATTCTATAGAGTGAAAAGACCTAGGTAGGACCCATATATATAAAGTTGTTATAACAAAATAGGTGTAACATTACACACATCAAGACATGGACTTCTTCATTAATCCAAGACCTTTAGCAAGCTAATTTCCAGCACTTACACATTCTTAATAACATATTTTTCAGTCTGTTGACAAACAAATGAGAACATAGTCAACCACTTACTGGAAAAATGAAAAATAACTGTTTTAATGAAGACATATGATAGCATTAGTTGTCATTCATGTTGATGGATCATATGTCTTACATCTTCATGAGAAGAATCCCACATTCTCACATCCTTGGTAAGAAAGAATGTTTTCTTTTCAAATTTATATGCTATCCTTCAATGCCTGATGGCTAGCATTTATTTGGTAACTCAACAAATTTATACTGAACTTTCTCCATACCCATGCCAAACCCTGAGGGCTAGAATGCTGTATAGGACAGACTCATATTCTTCTGGATTTAATTCACAGCTGTGCAGACTAACAATTAACAACTGTGAAATAACAACTTTCATAAGTGTTGCACATGACAAGGATATGTGACAAGGATGAGTGGAGGATATTTTAAATTACAGAAAGTTCCCTTTGGAGAAGTCAGCTGTTGGTATGCACCATTGTTTAAGAGATTTTATGATTCACTTGAGCTTTCAAAATCACAGCCCTGTTCCCCTTTCTAGCCACTCCTCTTATACTTCTTTTCTACATTCATCTCTATTCCACCTTACTCACTTATAACACAAAGGTCAAGTTTATTTAGAAAACAATTGTGAAATTTGTGTTGTACAGCAAGTAGACTCTGAGATGTAAACTATTGTTTAGGAAATCTGTTTAGGAAAACTTTTAGTATTCGTTCTTACAGAAGAAAAATGGTGCAAAAGAATCAGAGTTAGGCAGCAGAAAAGGCTGAACTCTGATAGAATCTAAATAAAGGCTTCAGTCAACTGAGTGGAATGCTCTGAAGCTGAGGGATTCTTCAATATTAGACTGAGTCTGATAGAAGGGTTAGTTTTTGGTACCCATAAGTTATCCAGTCATTAGATGGATGGAGTCTGCTCTAAGAAAGGACTATAGCCATGAGCAAGAAAATCTTCTGGAATGAAAGACTTCCCAGAGAATGCTGTCAACTGAGATTTGTCTGTTGTCAGCACTTCCAGCAGCCAGGGAAATAAATTGTTTGTTTCAAAACAGACATGGGTGTTGCATCGTAGAATGCACTGCATTCTTATCTCTCTTGCATGGAGAGCTGTTTTCTCTGCCTCATATCTTTCACTTTTCTTCAGTCTTTGAAGAAATGCCTTTCTTCTGCAAGTTTCTTTGATAGACTCTTCTGTATAGGACCCTATTGTTTTTTTCATGCAGTAGCATTTATAATAACATATTCTAGTTGTTTATTTTCTGTGCTGTCTTTCATATTTTGTGCCATTGAGAATATGAGCAATTCATCATTATATCATCAATGCTTCACATCATGGCTGCTACAAAACAGAATATTGATAAATAATGAGCTTTAAAGTCAATCACATCATTATTTAAATTCCATTTATTTAAAAAGCTATCTGTGTGACTTTGGTGATGTTATTTAATCTCCCTGATGTTTCTCTCCTCTCTAACCAAAATGAGAATAACTGATACCACTAAAGGGTACTATGAGTCTGTTCTTGAATAGATGCCAAATAATTTCTGATTCCTTTCTCTTCTTCCTTGTGAATAAAGTCCAAAGTGTCTTCCAGTTTTTTTGTGAGTCTACATGAAGAATTTTTTTGATGACACAGAAAAATGTAATATTGTCAATTGAAGAATGTTGAGCATTCAATATGGCTGAGGCTTGATGCACATAAGATGTCACATTAATTCTAAGAAGCAACCACTTAGATAGGGTAGAATAACAAAATTAGAAGAAAATTGGATAAAATCATTTTAACACTAGGTCTCTTTGTGAAGTCTGCTTATTGCACCCAACTAGGGGACCATGATGCATATTATAAATGTAAAATTTTCAAAAAACCCTGTAATTTCTTGATATATATATATCCCTGTATTTCTGTGCAAGGATTCAAAAATGACACAATTACCAAAGTTACGTAGATTCTAGCTTCTGGAACAATTTAACTTACAGTCTCAGTCTCAGCTATGCTTTGGCAAATCAGGTTTTGTGCAGGATTTATGTTAGAAATAGCATCTTTTATGCCCTGTACCTGAGCCTTGTCCAGGAGTGGACGCTGTTTCCCAGGTTTCATAGCTGGGTCTGAGTCTGTTACACTAAATGTCAGTGGATGACAAAAGTAAGTCTCCTGCTTTTTTTCTCTGCTGTTGTTCTGCTCCAGCTGTCTTCAGAACAGCCCTCCTCCAGCTCTGAGACCATCCATTCTTCGCACATGCCTGGTCCAAGAGATTAATGGCAGTGCAGCTTCTCACATCAGTAGGCTGGCTGTGCTCCAGACTTTCACCACGACTCATCATTTTTTTCTTCAAGGACCAGGGAATGCTGTCACCAATAGTAATGAGGCTGCTCCAGGAGCCAGATACAATTCAAGGTCTAGGGGTTTCTGTGTGACAAGCTGTCCAGGAAGCATTTCCTGGGCACACTGTGATTCCTTTCCAGCAAGATCCTCAATGCTATCCCTTTGGCTTCCTTTGTTATAGTTATTTGTTTCACCATTACTTTTAAATAAATTTCTTACTGCATAATGTAGAAAAGTCTTTAGACTGACATTCAGAGCCCTTTAAATTTGACTTCTGCTAATCTTTTAGGTTGTGTCTGTACCTCAGACCCACTTGGTTCAAATAAGGTGCCCTTTTATGTCTTACTCTACCTTATCATTGCTTACCTACACTCCTTACCTCCTGGTTGCCTATTTGTTAACACAGAAAACAAAGCGATTCTTTTGAAATCATAAGTTAGATCATGTAATTCCTCTGCAGAAAAGCCTCTGTTAACTTCTTTCATCAATCAAGTAATAAATAAATAAATAAAACCTAAACAAATGCCTTTGTCATTGCTCACAAGCACCTCTTACTTCCTACATTCCTTCAGACTTTTAAAAGTTTTAATCAATGTTTTTAATATATTTCCATTTTAAATTCTTTGTATTTACTTTCCTTTTTGCCCAATTGTTTTTTTTCCTTGAATTCTACTTTTATCTTTTTTCCCCTTCCTCAATTTTTAAGTCATGATTAAAATGTCTCCCTTGGTGGAGCAGGATCTGATAACCTTTACATCTATACTGCCTCAGTACTCCCAGGTTAACCAGCTGCTGAATAAATGGAACCTTCTCTAGGAAAGGAATATAACCTTGAGCGAGGAAATTCTTTCGAGTCAAGCAATTTCCACCAAGTGCTGTCATGTTCCACTCTGGTCCCTCTCCCTACACCAATCATATTTTTCTTTTCTTTTCTTTTTTTTTTCAGCACCAGGGATTGAACTCACAACCTTGTGCTTGCCAGGCAGGTCCTTAGGCCACTGAGCTAGATCCCCAGCCCACCAATCATAATTTTCTAGCCAAGTTTTTAAAAAATATATTTTGTGTGGCTCTTAGCTCCATTTTATTTTATATATTAACATATTATCATGTTTATGTTTCTATCTCTAGCACACAGCTCTAGGCTTAGCCTTGGTGTAAATTGTTAGACTGATAACATAGAAGAATATGTAGTTATCAAATATCCTTTTCTGTTGTGTATTTGCCCTGGTTTTCTATTTTCTGTGATGCCACTCCTTCTCCTTTCTACAGTCTTAGCCTGACATTTTCTTCCAATTTGGCTCAATTTCTCCTTTTTATTATTACCTGCAGAGCATTTTCATGATGAGATTTACCTCCTGTAGGCTCTTAAAATAGGTGTTTTCAGTGGCAAGTATATTTGGAAGCTATAAAACATATTACTATTTTCATAAAACAGAAGTTTAAGATCTTCTGGTGCAATAACATTCTTTTCCACATCTTCAGTTTCTTCTGTTTCTGAAGTTGATAATAATTTATTGAATCTGGATGAATAATATTAATTTCATATGCATTTGTAAAAGTCACCACAGTCACAGTCAGTCTTTCCTGAATAATTTTTTAGATATTATTAATCATGTTTTACTCTCTTTCAGGAATCAAATAAATTAGTTCCCCAAGAAATTAAGTTTAATCAATTAAAATGTGTTGATATTCTGGTATCGACTAAATGACTACAAGCTTCTAACATTCTGAATTTTGAATAACTGGAAATTTTTCTTTGTTCTGTATCAATAATTATGATGATTTTAACAACTGTATACACCATGAAGTGATTCTAAATAATTCCAAAAATCTTAAATTTTGACATAATAAAAATATTGCTGGTTCTTTAAAATTTCCAGTTCTCTTAAGATCAGTAAAGAGAAAAATCTCTATATTCTAAATGACTATAATATTCCAGTAAACTCTCTTGGATCTCTGTAATAGTAACTTTTATTGTTGATATTAATCTAAACATGTGTTGTGCTTAAGATTGACTTTTTTTTGAAGGTCAGGATATGTCTTGAAATGTAAAGTGGAAAAACAACATATATATCTCAGAAGCCAGTAATCAAAATTAAGTAAAAAGTACATGTGTAACACTCAGCACAGATTCTGACAATACTGAAAATTCTGCAAAATAAACTATTCTTCATATTATTACTTATCCTTCTAGAAAAGAATTTAGCTTAGTTGAAATACAAATGAAACTCTACACAGGTATTATAACTATATAACTGATGAATATAGAAAGGGGAGGAAGGTTTGACAGATCCAGTAGAGAGGAAAGGCATTTCATGCCATTTTAAAAAATGTCAGTGATCTTGTAGAAGAGATATAGATGAGCATATACACATTTTATTCACTCTGATAGGTCTTGTCTAGATCATACACATCTGGAAAAGAATGTGAAGACTAACTGAACAGTGGACAGGGATCAATACTTCTTGAACTCCATTGCATCTATCTTTTCTTTTTGTCTTCCTAATAGTACTATATGGTGGGTCAACATTTTTTTTTCCATTTATAGATGAAATAGTTGAGTCATAAGGACATGGAATAACATACACAAAATTTCATTCGAGTGGAAAAGATAAATCCTCTCTAGTATATTTTTCCCCATTTCATCTTTCAGTAGACAATGGCAAATGGAAGTTTGCTTTCTAGGATAATTTTTAGGTCTATATTGGCATGTGAAAGATATGATTCAAAACATAGGGCAAATCTAAGTTTCTTCTGAGAGATCTGACTGAGGAAATTCGTCAATATTTTATGCTCCCATCATAAGACAGGTGGAGTTGTTAAAGAATTTGACCTATATGTTAAAAAACCTTTGACAATCACAAAACAGGCAAGAGTACCTACACCATGTGTTAACATTGCCAATACATTATGATTTGTATTATAAAAACTGAAGCAATTTCTTCTTCACTTCTATGTTCTGATCTTGGCATTGGTTATTATCTCTTGACAAGGATTACGATTATCATTTTTTAATTATCAAAATATATGTCAGATTTATTTTATTTTTATCTACTTCTTCAGTGTGTGTTTTTTCCAATTTACCCAAGCTTATATTATAATTACAAAAACCAACATTGAATAAATTTGATACAGAAAAGTTCATCATTCTTGCTAGGGTTCCGACATAGTATGTTAGAAGCTTGATCTTCATAAAATTAGTTCTGGAAACATTAACTGGATCAGAAAGATACAAGCTTATCTACACAACTTTTTAAAGGGCCAGGACCTTTAGCATGTCATAAAATAATATGTTCAACAATAAAGACAGAAAACAGCACACCTATTTTTACTGAAGACATCTTATTATTCAGTTGAAATTAAAGTGATAATTAATGTTAACAATTATTATATTTTTCTACATGCTGAATATTATGATAAGCACCTGATATATTTTGTTTCACCCTTTCTGTAAATGTAGGACAAAAGAACCATGATATTCAAATGTAACCTACAGAACTAAGTGAATTATTTTTTAGTGCTAAGATTTCAAGATATCAAATATGTGATCAAATTTATGCAATGTGTAGCATAAAGACTCCAGTTACACCCAAATCTGTTATTAAATAACTGTCCCACTAACAGGTAAGATAAAATGGCATGTAGACTATTTTTATATCAGAACAATACAAAAAGAAGATGCCAAACAGTGTTCAAAATGAACTAAACCAAAACAGAGAGAATAACTAAAGATAATAGGATACTGCTTCATTCATTCCTGAATCTGTTCTCAGTAACAGGTGATTTTGAGATATCTCTGGAAATAATAGAATTCCCCTTGTCATTTTATCATTAAGTATAAAAGACAACAAAACACATACACAGGTATTTCTAGGCCATGTAGTTAAATTGTGGCCCTTCCACCTGTTTTGTTTTGTTTTGTTTTGTTTTGTTTTGTTTTGTTTTGTTTTTGTTTTGCAATAGTATTGCAGTTGAAGTCAGAAAAAGTTGCCATATAAATGCATCCTATATTTTATTAATGATTCTCCCTGCTGATACATCTTCTGAAGTATTTAATTATTTGACTATTGGATACTGAATAAAATTGATTTTTGAAAAGACAATCTCTAAATTTAAGGACAGGATATTTTCTTTACAAATATGAATTTTTTCTTGCTCATACGGAAGACGCGGAAAGCTGAGCCATGTTCTTCAATGAACTTCAGAAATAGTAGAGTAGCAAATATTTCCTATCTGGCTCACAATTCTATGTTGGAGTTTGTCTTAGTCACTTATCTCACTGCTGAGAGAAGCAAAGGAGGAAGTTTATGGAGGGCAGAAGATAACAAAGCAATAAGGACAAGACAAGCCTCTTCCTGTCCCTTATACTGCATCTGGCTACCAGGATTAGGGCAGTGCCAAAGCAATCGGTGGATGGATTTAGTAGTCGTTCACCCTTAATCCTAGCACTCTTAATTCCAGTAGTACACTATGAATGAATCACATACTCTAAATCCAGCCACTTCTGAAAAAACCCCACCTATGACTTCATGAGGCTTTGGGGGGACATCTAGAAACAAACTAGAACCGAGTTTAATTTTAGTGCTAATTCACCGCAAATATTTCTGAGAAAAAAAAAAAAACATTCCTGACGAAATAATTTTTTACAGGGCATTTACTATTTTTTTTCTTGAATCTTAACTAAATTGATACAACACAGATGGCAAAATTCTCAATAACAGAGTACAACATAAGGCAACAAGAAGATAGAAATTAATCGAGTAGTCACTATTTACCAGTTTAAAAAAAAATGCATCTCAAACTGAAGACAGGAAAATAATTTTCCTATTCATATAACAGAACTTCAAATGGCTTAGTGATTGTCATACTAGGCAAGGGAGTGTTATAAAGAAGATTGTTTAGAAAACTGTTTAATCTGAGTCCCAAATGCTAAATCAGATGTACCAAAGTCTGGGATCTCTGTGGGATATACAGCTAACTAAACTGGAAGATGAAAGTCTTTTTACTAGGAATTGCCACCCTCCTTCTACATACATAAACAAAAATATCAAATTATCATTGACATTAAAGGTTCTCCAGAGAATCTGTCCACACTATTCTACAAAAAAGATTACAATTGACAAATATCTCCTTCAACACATGCAGAATTTCCAAGGGGTGTTTAGTGCCCCTCACTCTTAAACATGAACCAAGGATCACCAGATATTTGAAGATAGCATCTAAGTGACAGGTAGACAAAGCATAAGTAGTAAACTACAACATAAACAGAAGAAACAAGGAAGATTTTGCATTTAGGGAGCCAATTATTAAGTTCAAGAAAAATGTTCTGCTAAATGGTTTAGCGGAGATGAACCCTTTATTGGTGATAATATAAACACTGATAGCTGAAAGACAATATAACATAATGATTAAGACACGGGATATGGGGCCAAATTTCTTGAAATTAAGGCTCAATCTGCATATTACAAATAGAACTTTACCAATTTCTTTACCTCTTCAGTTTCATTTCAATAAAATATACATAAAACACTACCTGTTTATAGCACAGAATGCTTTAAGCATTGAATGAATTAATATTTATAAAGTAATTAGAAAACATCTACACACAAAAAGTACAATGTAAATATTTGTAGCAATTTTTGTCTTGCTAACCTAAACAAAATTACAGTGCAGCTGCAATATTATAATGGAGCTATAAAAATATATGTATGTATGTATAGTAAAAGTTGAGATAAAAAGAAACCTAAAAGATAATTTTCTACAGTGAATGAGGGATTGCTAAATGAGATAAACCAAAGATAAACAATGTAAGTATGTTTTCTAGAAACATAGCAGTCTCTGTCATACTAAAAGAAAAAGTTTCAAAGTAATTCTTTAGGGGTAAAATATTGGAGATAGAGATTATTGAGGATATACATATTCTAAAATAAGAGGTTGTAAAACAACCTCTGTTTCAACACAGTAACACATAACTTCAGTAAAATTACTTAGCTACTATGTGTATATATATATATATATATTATTTATATATATAAAATTTTAAAAAGTAAGCAGCCCTGGTAATGTTCAGCCACATATTCTGATATGATTGCTTACTATGATGACTACTTGCCTGGAACTTTAAAGCACTTAAATTTTTCTCTGGGAACGGAGCCACTTTGCCACTGCCCGACCCTGCTTTCACTTGTAGGACTCTTAGCATCACAGTCATAGCAGTCAGAGTATAAATTGTACCGGGTTCAAGATAAAACCAAGGAGCCAGAGATGGTGCCAATTAGAATTTAGGAGCCTTTTATTAGCCAACTGGCTACCGAACAGCAGGACCCACGCAGAGAACCACTGTGTGGTCCGATGTGAAGGCAGAGCTAGGTATTTATGTACTACAACCATACCCCCGGTGACAATGGTTACAATTAAATATGCATCTATGATGTCCTGGTTGCCATCCCCATTGACAATGATCACAATTACACATACATCTATAACATCCTGGTTGGCATACCTGCTGGGGCACACTGTACTGAACAGGCCTGAGAATACGGAACTAAGTTACATTCTCAAGGTGGGTAGCCTCACAAGCAAGGGGGTGGAGAGGTACAGACAGGGTTCAGTAATTTTTCTATTATGCTGGCCTACAACATAAACCTCACAGCACATGCTTTCAACTTGGCAGTGTAGATAATTATCCACACTCCCTTGCTTGAATTTTCAGGGTTTGAAAGTATCGTTGTAGCTGTTTGACAGTTTCCCAGGCATGGCATTAAAAAATGATTTTCTTAAATAAGGAGTAAATTTCCTTACACTTTTATTTCATATAATATTATAGCCAGTTAGATGATGGATGAAATCACAATTACTTAAATTTAAAGGAAGGAGACAAGAACCATAGGAACATCAAGAAAGAATTATGCAGCCAAACATCTGTCTTTATGCTAAAAAAATTATGACTAGGATGATATTGTCTATGGTGATGTTAATCATATTAAGATAAAATGTACTCAAATTACCAAAAGAAATATTCTTTTATGTAGTATGTGGAACTTAAAACCCGTAAGGAAAGGGAGAGTGGTGAGGAGCATAAAGGAACCACGTCACTCAAATAGTTTAATTGTTCAAGGCAGAATGATAGAGCGAATCAGTATCACAGAGTGGAAGCCAGAAGGAAGGCAGAACACACAAGAGGATAGAAAGAAGGCCAGGGATGTGGCTCAGCAGGACAGCGCTTACCTGGGAAGCATGCGGTCCTGACTTTGATTCCTGGTACCAGAAAAAAGAGCCTGGGAAGGGTACTACCACTGAGCCTTGGCTTACAGTAGCCCACAGACACCTATACCTGGCATAAAGGACATATTTCAGTTCTTCAAGAAACTCCAAGAGTCTAGGGTTTTATGTCAAAGAATCCATTTGAAATTTTGAAAGAAGGATGGGAAGGAGGGAGAGAACAAAGAAAACAATGTATGGCTGAGAAACCATCCAGCTCTCAACTACTTTTTTCTATTATCCTAGGTATAATGAATCCTTCAAGAAGCTTCTAGCCATCGAATTTCAGTATATCATCACAGACTTCCAATGCAGTAGCAAAGTATCCTTCTCTGTGCCGGGCCTCAAACCCTGCTCATGGGACCTAGAAAGCAGAGTATCTGGAAGTCCCGTTTCCATTGTTTGAAGACACGCAGAGAGTTTTCCAGTTCAAATTGTATTTCATTCAGAATTCAAGAGTTCTAATATTTATTTCTATTACAGCCCATCATGTTAAGTCTTTCACTTATCAGTGGAAACAAATGTGATTGAGAGAAATATTTGTATTGTCTTTCTGTAGAGGGGAGGTATGTTATTTACATTTATTCATTTCTAAATAAAGGTAATGGGTGAAGCTAACTGTTTTCATGCAGAGTACTATTGTGGAGTCTGAAAGAGCAACCCATACGTTAGCTACCTGATACTTCCCTTATTCAAAGCACTTGTCATGTAATTATAAGTCATTCAGTAAGTCCTGCTTTTTATTAGACTTGTTAGAGCTATTATTTATACAAAATAAAATCTGAATTGATAAATTCCGCATGAAAGTATTTATAAATGACTATTAGAACACTGTGTCCTCTACATTTATAAAAGTTAAGGGAAATAAATGAATTCACAATAGATGACTGTGGAGCACTCTTCTACTCACTGATAGTCATAGTTAAACTAGAACTTTAGCAAAACCATCAATATAATTTTGCCTGAACACTTTATTCTGATCACTCAGTTTAATTTAAAAATCACTCTGCATTTTGGATTGTGTGTATGTTTTTTTCCCAAAGCTACTATTGCAATATTGGAAAATTGATAGATTTTATGTTTATTGTCTGGCTAATGTTTTCTATATGTTGTTGATACTTTGTTAAGATAGATTAAAAGATAGTAGCGAGGTCCAATTCTTATTTATCATGCTCTTTGTAAACTGATTTACTTTGAAACAACATTAACAGTTGTGCTGCAAATCAGCTTAGAATTTTTTTTCCTCAATTCAGGTGGAAATCATGAATCGGCAAAGCTGTCCTCGCAGTCTTGATGTCACCAGGTGACACTAGGTAATGCTGGATGCCAACCGTTGACACAGCCAGCTTGTGCTGGACACCAAAGGTCAACTCTGCCAGGTGCTGTTCTCTGCCACTATTGGCTGCCACCTTCTGATGCCAGGTTGTACTGGACAGCATGGGTCAGTTTTGCCAGGTGCTGTTCTCTGCTGCTGGTCTTCATTGGCTGCTGGAGCTCTTTGGTGTTAACAGCTCAGTGTTTATGCTCTTGCCTTGGAGACAACTGTTCCATCCACACTACTCAGATTAAAAAAAAAATCCCAAATGAATTTACGGGACTTTTGGAGCATGCACTACCTAAGAAATAAGGCACAAGCAGTTTCACAGAAATGCCAAAGCAAGTTTTTATCTTTACAGGGCAATGCTATAGCACAGACAGGGTCAGTACACAGGAGAGTCCTCCTAGACTAAAATCTGAGAATTCGCTGGGGAGTCCTTCTTATATAGCAGCTTCAAATCTGTTTCAGAGAAGAGCTGAAATCATGCTATGAAAGCTGGGTATGAAAATAAGGGGCCTAGATTCCTCTCTTCCTGATCTTAGTCATTTCAGCGTGTCCTCCTCCTTCTTCAAAAAGGCAACAATCTCATCTGCAGTGGTGGGAGAGAATGAGGGCACCATGCTGTCTGTCTGGCTGCAATCATGTTGGAGTAGAAAATGGCAGTTTGAAACCTAGGGAGGACACCCCTAGAAAGGCAAAGAGGACACTGAATCAAACTATCTCAGTACATTGGGGCACAAGAGGGGGTAAAAGGAAGCAAGGTAGAGGGCTAGACAGCTACTGGCGAAAACACACATCCCCCTCCAAATGGCAAAGAAAAAGTGAAAGGATCAAGTGCTTGTCATCTGTTTTGCAGATGCAAGGTAGTGAATTATTTATTTCAGTGTATATGCAGACTCTCAATCCTGTGGGAGAAGAAACCATATTTCACCCACTGAAGACTCAACACGTGGAATAGTATAGATTTTGTACCTCTGGATTCAGTGAAAACTTACAAAACAAGAAGTTATGACTTATTTTTTGGTCCTTCTTTAATATGTGGCAATTCTAAATCACTATTCAAGTGACTAGAGAGAATTCTCACTTCTCCAGACTTTCCTTTAACTAAATCAAAGTCCAAAACCTACAGTAGCTTCAGTCTAATAGTATCTTAGTGAGATACTCCAGATTCCCTTAGTTTGTGTTCTCTGTTGATATAATGAATCCTAAATAGAAGGAGCACTTCTCAAACAGTGGTAGAGGAACCAAAGTGTATGCCTCACTACACAATGTACTTCAGGTTTAACTGTTCACCTTTGCTCGTATCTATTTGTCTAGGGCAAGTAAGTTACATCACTAAACTCAGAGTCAAGAGTCAGAAAATGCACTCCCCCAGTGGTGGTAGGAATGGAAAGTTACAGAACCAAATATGGATACAAGACGAGAAGAACTGGTGCCAATATCTTAGTCTGCCACAAGATTTCCACACAAATGTTACTTTATGGAGATGGCTCTCTTTAATGGCTTATCTAAAATCACAGCTCTTTCACTTCATCTCTCCTTTTTGTGAGGTTGATTAAAATACTAACACTACCTGATCAACAAGGGTGGGAATATTTTGAATTGTGTGCATGTGTGTTTATTAGCTCATTCACCATTGACACTGAACCCTATTCACATGTACATGAGAATATAAGTTCCAAGGAATGAAGAATCTGGTATGGTTGATTTATTTAATTTATTGCTATAGCCTCAAGAGAGCAATTTCTTTTAATTTGTTACTTTGCTTTCTATGGCTTCAGTTACCTCCTGTCACCTATGGTCTAAGAATATTAACAACTGCCTTGATTCCTTAGGGAACAAGAAAGATCACATTAGCATAATTTTGTTACAGTACATTATTAGAATTGTCTTATTTTATTAATAGTGCTGGTTATCAATCCCTTTCTGAACTTAATTTATAAATTAAACTTGACCATTCATAGATCATAGATGTGCAGAGATATGATAAGATTATCAATGTGCAAAATTTTCCTACAAATGATTCAAATTGATAAATTTCTACAACTTTAAATAAATTACTAAATCACACTGTTTATTTCTGGAAGAAAACTGTTGCAAACATTTGGCTAAGTTGAAAAGATTTAGTGATATTAATTAACCTACTTATTAGTTAAAATTTGGATCAAGTTTTGTTTATTCAACCTATTTCTTATGTAAAAATTATAACACATGTGATAGAGTATTGGTTTCAATTTAACAACATGAAGAACTATGATTAGTGTATCATCTACATGTATAAACTGAAGTATATCCTAATAGCCCATAACAGCATTAAAAAAATCAAAAACAAGCTGGGCGTGGTGGCTCACGCCTGTAATCCCAGCACTCGGGAGGCTGAGACAGGCAGATCATTGTAAGTTCGAGACCAGTCTGGGCTACAAAGTGAGCTCAAGGCCAGCCTGAACAGCATAGTGAGACCCTGTCTCAAAAAGAGAAGGGCTGGGGATTTAGCTTAGCAGCCTGAGCGCCTGCCTGGCAAGTGTGAGGTTGTGAGTTTGATCCCTGGTGCTACAAAAAAAAAAAAAAAAAAAATCAAAGACAAAAGTTTCATACATGTCATTTATTCAGGCAAAAATCATTAATAAAGCATTTGTTAGGTGTCGGACCCTGTGTTTAGCCACCTAATATCTCACTGCAGAGACTTTTTGAAAATTTTGAAGAGGTACACAAAAAGAGACATTATACATACAAAGATTCTGTCACTAAACTAGT
>RJWT010015777.1:0-20231 GCA_004365215.1 Cuniculus paca | reverse complement strand
CCTTATGTTGACTGTTCATTCTCTTAACCATGTGAACTCAAATCCAAAATCAGTTTTAATATCTAGAGCAGTTTCTAGAATTGTCCAACATATATTCACCCTACTATCCTTTCTGTCTGTCGCTTTTCCTTTCATTCAGTTAGACAAGCTCACTACTCCTCTCCTGAATGCAGTCAATTAGATAATGGAATAAATCTCTTCGGGGTCAGTACCTCCTGTCCAGTTAGTTTCTTCTTGAGCCCTTCTTCCATTTGTGCCTTTTGTTCACCTTTGCACCAACACAATGGAATCATTCCCCAGAATGTACTCAAAGAATTTTGAAGGCACCATCTTTATCCTCCTTTAATTTCCCAACCATCATATTTTATCATTTCCAGTCAGCTGAATATGCACACATTTAACTTTCCAGAAAGTTGGGCAAGGTAGAGTACCCATACAAATAGCCCATTAGTGCAGGCTCAGTCTCTTTATGCAGACAATTGACTGTTACGTGTTAGACCCTCAAATTACTTAAATTGACATTAGCAATAAACAATATAGGTTTTCTTCATACTGACCAGTGCCAGTAAAGCCAAAATCCAGATCTCATTCATTACATGTATCAATTACTTATATTCTGGTTTTAAAAACATTTTAATATCCCATATTTATACATATGCTTTATATGTGTTGTTGTGTTATTTGTCTGTTCTTAATTTTCATATATAGTTATTTCTTATATATTTGTATATTTAAAAGCACAGCCCATCTGGAAGAAGAGATTTGAAACTAAAGCTAGTAATAAGTAACAAAGTGAGCAGAAAGTAATAATTTAAGGAAGCAGACTTCTGAAAACCATTCGTATTTCTTTTTATTTCATTATTTTTCTTTCTCCTATTTGCTCAGAACTTATTTTGACACTAAACCAATGTAAAAATATTTTAAAAGGTTAATATTACTATTAACCTTTTAAAAGTTATTAGGGTATAAACTTTAATGCAATGTTTCTTACATCGCTAAATTTTGACTGTTAAAAATTACTGCCACACAAAACTTGTCTTTCTTTTTTTCAAAACTGGTGACTGAACTCAGAGTCTATATACTGAGCTATATTCCTAGCTCTTTTGTGTTTGTGGTGATGAGGTTTTGATAAGTCATTAAATCTTAATTGCATTAGTATCAGTATTTTTTATAATACTGATAATGTTGTGATTATATTTCACATTGTTTCTAGTAATACCAGATGTTGGTTGCTGTGGGTGTCTTCATAAATGGTGCCTCATATTGTGATGTCATATGGATGACGGCCCACAGATTCCAACAAATGCATAATTAGATTCTGAGTCATTAGGACCTGTAAATACTTCATGCCAGAGACTGTTTCTATTTGGTAGCTGACCCCAAGGGTTCTGGCATACCAACAAACATAGATTATAGTTTATTGTTCTTTGTTGTTTGCTTTTTTAATTCAGCTATTGCTAAAGGTAAACTCTTGCAAATGATAAAATATACTAAGCAAATATTATAAGCACCATGTAGGGTCTCCTTCCTGCCTACATCATAGTTGCAATCTAACAGTCATACTTCTTGATTACTCTTATTTCCATTACATAGTATCAAGACAGCAATGAAGGATTTTCTATCTTATCTGCTGAGGACATGTTCCATGTTTCCCACTGGAGAATACCTAAAACTGAAAATAGTACTGAATTATACATACCTATGCATGATAAAGTTTAATTTATGAATTAGGTAAGGTAAGAGATTACCAACAGTACCTGATGGTAAAATAGGAAAATTAAGTAATGAGTTAAGCAACATTAAGCACTTCAGGGCCATTAGTAAGTAAAAGAAGGTTAACTTGAACACAAGCACTCTGATAGCATGGCAGATGATCCAGTAGCACAGACAGCTACTATGTGGCTAATGGGAAAGTAGTGTACAGACCCTGGATACCCCAGACCAAAAGATGATTCACACTCTGTGCAGAATGACATAGGACTGCATAAAATTTCACCACATTACTAAGAATGGTGTGCAATCTCATACTTATGAAATGTTTATTTCTAGAATTTTCTAGATAATATCTTGGGACCACAGTTGACTATGGAAAACTGAAACCACAGAAAGGGGAACTACAACAAGGGGGGACTGCTGTATTTTAAGGTACTCCTGCTTCTCTGTACATTATAATATTATTATATTTTTCTCACCAAGTGCTCCTAGGATAGTTTATGATTCCCATTGTCTAAGATAAAATTTGTTTAACTAATCAGTTTTCTATGCAAAAATTCCTGCCAAAATCATTATTTTCCTCACTCCTATCATTTTTTTCTCTGAAGAAACCTTGTATAGGCAGAGATAGTTATCTATACAACGAAAACAACAATTGGGAAGATATTGATTTATTATTTTGCTTAAAAAGTCTATAAATTACAACTGTTACAATATTTAACTTGCATTTAAGAGACTTTTAATTATTCAAATTATAACCTTCTAGGATTCACTTTTTGCCATTTTTATGTATTAAGCATGCCAAAGACCAATAATATGAACTAGAATTTTCTATAAGTCTACACAAAATCATATTTGGAAGGAGAGAGAAAGAGATAAGGTAGAGTATATAAATATACTAGAGAACAAAACCAGAGCCTCATGCATACTAGGAAAGTGCTCTACTACTTGTTCACATTCATAGTCCCCCAAACCATATTTTAAATGTACTATACCATCAATAATTTTTACATTAAATAAATGATGCTGTTTTAATATTTATATCAGGTTAATTTGATGACTTTTATCAAAATTAATTTTACTTGTTTTGCTTTTTCAATGTGACAACTAGTTTTGGAGTTTGCATTTATAGACCACAGTATACTTTACTTTGACAGTAAGACCCTAGACATTACACAGCCAGGATATTATCAAGTCTCACCCAACATATTGCAACGGGGTAGCATTTGAAGAGATTTTCATGTGTTTTTCAACACTAAATTATTAAAAAGTGTGCTACATATGTAAGTTAACCTGAGCAAATGATACCAACTCTGGGAAACTCAGAGGGACATATACAAATTTATATAATTGTAACTAATCCTTCTCAGCCAAATTAACCCACAACATTTAATACTACTTGATACAATTTTTTCTACTCATTATTAATCCAAATTTAGTTAGGTTACTACTTGATATGAATTTTTCCACTCATTATTAATGTAAGTTTAGTTAGGTTTAAAAATGTACATTTTAAATGTAGGTTGGAAATATGAAATGTAGGTATTTGCTAAAATAAACTAAATCATTCCATTATTAACAAGGACAAAATGAAAGTTATGGGCAATTAAGCTCTATGGATGAAACTGCCATCTTTATACGATTGTAATATTCCACATTTTTTGTGTACCTTGATTAATAATTTTCTTTTCACAAGAGAGTAATGCAAGTCCTTGTCATACAGACCTATGGTATTGGGTTAATCTCAGACTTCTTCTGAAAAGTCTTATGTTAAGCTAAGGAAGTTCCCAAATGGAAGCACATTCTCAAATACTCTCAGCTAAAAGAAATACCCAATAGTAAAATGCATTCATTGAGGTGATAGAATAACTTAATTGAGAGTGAGAGTCCTATGTTGCCTGTGCTATAAATATCAACATAAAAATTTGCGGTAGTGAGGGAGTTTCTGTTCTGTCTCTCACAGTGAATGATCTTTGTGAAAACTGACTTTACCTCACAGTAATAAAACTCATTAAATAACTTTGCATCAACAATTTTCTTTCTTAAATCCATTTGAGTTTTCAAAGAAATCCCCTATAGTGGCTTCCACAGAGCAGTCACTTCTCATCTTCACCAGGAATAAAACCTAGTGAGCTGAAGATCCTATTTATAAGACCTCATCTATAAATGACTTTGAAAAGAAAGATTTCAAATAGAGAACAGTTCCAGAACAAGACATCTTTACTATTTTTTTTTTTTTTTTGCAGCACCGGGGATCAAACTCATGACCTTGCGCCTGCCAGGCAGATGCTTAGGCCACTGAGCTCAATCCCTGGCACATCTTTTCATTTAATAGATGTGAAAACACATATGAACCTATATTCAGTCCCTCATAGAATTTTCTCCTATTATATGTTTCAATATTTCCTTAAATCTAATCTATTCAAATTAATCTAAGCAAACTGCTTCTGCTAAACATCATTTTCAGATTTCACATTCTAGAAATATGTATTGTTATAATACTCTTAATATTAAAAACATGTAAGAATTTAATAAACCAGTAAATTAAATGCAATTCAGAATAAGGCAAAGCAGCAACAAATATAAATAGGGCATCTATATTCTGAACTAAATGCATGACTGATTTTTCTCTGAAACTGAGGTAATAGTATCCCTGTGATTTCCCTAATTTCCAATTTTAGACCACCCCAGGGAAAAAGGTTAAACTTTAAATCATACTAGTAATAAAATTAATGATGTATCTCTGGATTTTATTTTTACCTACTACTGTAAAGTCCTAGTGCCCTTTTAGTCATACTTTAGTCATCTGACATTTTCTTAGGTATCTGACACCCCCCTCCATTGTCATCATCCTTGGTGTTTAACACGTTCTGCATCATCTCTTCTGGTCCCCTGCTGATGTCTTCTCATGAAGTTCCTGCTGCCACAGAGCTGCTTGCTAATATCACTGCTGCCACCAACACCTGGCAAGAAGCCAGGATTGCTATTCTTTTGAATCACAGATTCATTTCCTTTCTCAGAGGACAGCACCATCATCACTACTCTTTAATTTCAGGAGCTATGAATTTCCTTATATTTCATAAATAAAAGATCTAGCAGCACCATAATTTTATTTTTCTTTTCTTTTCTTTTCTTTTCTTTTCTTTTCTTTTCTTTTCTTTTCTTTTCTTTTCTTCTTTTCTTTTCTTTTCTTTTCTTTTCTTTTCTTTTCTTTTCTTTTTTCTTTTCTTTTTTGTACCAGGAATCGAGTTCAGGACCTTGTTCTTGACAGGCAGGCGCTGTGCCACTGAGCTATATCCCTGGCCCAGCACTATAATTTTGAAGCAACATAATTTGTATACTGAAATATAGATTCTTACTGTGTTTTCACTGAACTGTGACACACAGCATCATAGCTTCTGAGTCTTTTGTCTTAACCTGTAGGAAAAGAGCTCTTTCCTTCTGTTATTCACAGCCTCTCACCCCTTAGACTTTGGTATAAGAGAATAGGGTTGGAGCGATAAATGTGGGTCACAGAACCTCACTTTCCAGGGCAGTCCAATTCCCACACTCACCCTGATGACTTTTCTATAAGACCTGATCAATTTTAGATTGTGTTACTGGATGAAGCCACAATATAACCTGCCTTTCTTAAGTATATTTCTCTCCCAGGACAAACCTTTTTCTTTCATGTGAAATGGACTCCAAATGGTATATTCCCACCAATAGGCTGGACTTTTCTGAATTGAGTGAAAACATGAGAAATTCTATATATGAACTGAATGAATCAGAAAAAAATGTAAAAAGTCAAATTCTGGTGAAAGCCAACATCAACATCAAGGGAAATATATTAAATCCTTGTTAGGCATTGGGTGTAAATCAACTAAAACAACTCATTTTTGCTACAGATCTGTATTTCACCATAAAACTTTTTCACAGTTATTGTTAAAGTGATTATTTTGGCAGTCAAGTGCATGATTTCTCAGTAGCCCCTTAATGAGAACTCAAAATTAGGAGCACAGGATTTGGCTTTACTCAGTACTGAAGCAATGGAACTTATACAAAAAAGCCTCACCTTTACCTCCAATAATTTGTATTTCACTTTTTCCATAAATTACATTGACCTGAGCCAAAAATACTTTAGAAAGACATTCCTCACCCCCCAATTAACAACAGTGTATGTCATTGTAGATATAGACATGTGCAAGAGGAAAGTTTTAAAACCCCAAGAGGAAAAGATTCTACCAATTTCCTCATTATTAATATACTATTCAAACAAGGAGTGTCCTACTTCTCATTTCAAATATCACCAGGGAACTTTTTAATGGTTTTATATATTTTTAAAATGTATTTAAGTTCAGTTTTTTCTATAGAATTTGAGCAGCACGTACATTTTTAGGGGGCAAAATGGACTCATTTTAGCTACAAAAGGAGAGAGAGATGGCCTATTTTAAAATAAATGTTGGAAAGCTTATTTTAACACATTGGGCACCATGCTAAATTGGGCAAAGCATTAAATAATGAAGCTAATGGTGGGTTTTACTTCTTAAAACCACTGCTAATATTAGTGTACCTCAACAACAAACTATACGTATAACTTTTGTCATCTGTTTTCAATTAAATAGTTCTCATTAGTTTCCTTTGGATGAAATTACCTGATTTACATTTATTCATTCACCAAATGAATACTAAACTCTCTGACTATATTTTCCAAACACTCAGCCTCCATATATGTTTGTGGGGCACTGCTCAACTGCAGAGAGAACTTTCTGAATTCCCAGTCACTGTAGATTTGAGTACATATTGCAGCATTTTTGGTGGGGAGTGGATAAAAGAACAGAGTCCTTTTGAATGAATAGCTATTTCTAAATCATACACATGTGCTACTTTATCACACAATCAATTCATATTTTCTTCTGTCCTGTAATACTCAATGCTACCTTCCTCTTATTTCCCTTCACCCAGTGGTACTGCTTCAGAGAAAACAGACAGAATCCGAGTCACATGTTATCCTGCCAGGACTCTACATATGCACCTGACACATTACAATGTTTGAACCATCCTGCTCTTCTCTAAAAAAACATCTTTTTTATAATGTAAATCCCATCCTTTAAAAAAACCTCAAAAATAGACCTCCACAAATTGTTGTATCTGTTCCTTGCATAACTAGTATCCTAGTTAATAGAGTGCTCTTATTAACATCCAACACATTAAAATGCATTTTGTACAAAAAGGCAACTGATCTCACATTGTCTGTAGCCATACCTTCTATGTCTCCTTACTGTGCCTCCTCCTAAAATTCCTGGAAAGAACTGTTTCTAATTCATCTCCTCTCCTTTCATTCTTTCTTGGTTCCACTTTAATCAAACTTATACCTTTACTACTTCATGGAAACTCAAGGGCAATGATCTCTACATTACTAAAATCAATACTGTATTCTTCAAACTGTTACCTGACCTGTCAGTAGCAGTAGGACAGGTAAAATTGCTCCTTCTTTGATCCAAATTCTTTACTTGGTTCTGGGACAGGAATCTATCCAGCGTCAAGGCTACAATGACATCTATGTGCTGATGAGTTAAAAAATCATATCTCCTACATGGTGGAGTTCTTTTTTCACATGCACATGTGTTATTTGACTGGCTATTTGACATTTCCTCTTGAATGTCTCCTATGCACCTAAAACTTCATATGTTGTATGATCAATTTTATGTGTCAACTTAACTAAGTTTTGGGATCCAGTTGTTTGAGTATATGCCAGTATAGTTATTCCTGTGAAAATACTTCTGGATTAATTAAATTGTAAATGAGCAGACTGTGAATAGAACAAAATGTCCTTATAATATGTCTGGTCCTAATCCAATGATTCAAAATTAGTTTTAAAAGATTTAGTAGTAAAAGATAGAAGTCCTCTGAAGCAGAAGGAATTTTGCCCATGAATGGTTGGCTTGCTCTGAAAATTTTTTGTTTGTCCACTTCCCATAAGCCCTTTAGCTAATTTATAGTCTCTTTCTGTTTCTCTTCCATTGCACAAATACTGATACATGAAAGCACACTTATTTATGCTATTGAATCTGTTTCTCTAGAGAATCCTGATATCAAAAAACAAGTTCCTAATCTTTCCCCTAAAAGTTTAGGGGAATTGCTCTTTGCACAACTTTCACATCTCAGTAGGTAGTGCATTCTTTGTTCAGTTGGGCAAAGAAGATAAAAGAAAAGCAACCAACCAAATAACAAAACATTTTAGGGTTATTCTGGAATCCTTTATTTCCTTTATACCCTACAACCAACCCATCAGCAAATCCTGACAACTCTAGAATCAAAATGACTTATACTCTCTCTTCACATTACTAATGTTCAAGTGGATTACTGAATTTACTTTCTTGCCTGAATCTTAATGTTATAATATATATCTAGCTTGCTCTCAAAGGCAACATCACACATAGTAGAAAGAGAAAAAAAAATATTCCCCGGAATTCAACAATGCCCATCACCACAATTATTATTCTGGCTAATACGATTAGACAAGAGAAAGGAATTAGAGGGAGGAAACTCTGAAAAGCAGTAGTATAAAAATGTACTGCTGATATGATTGCACATTTGGAAAATGCAGGTGATTCTACCAAAAATTAACATGAACTACAATAAGCACAACATAAGAAGAGAAGAGGTATCAAAAATTCAGAGCATAAAGAGCTGAATAAAGTGGAAAAGACTGTGACGAAGGCTATTGGAACCAGGCCAGTCCCAGGGCTTCCAGAATTTTCATGTCAATTTTTTCATACAGGTGCTTTGGTGAACTGAGCCACAATCTCCATGTTGCTTCTGGCTCTGTTCCAGCTACCAAAAAAACAGGCTACTGGTTCACAAATGAGTTGTTTTCTACACAAAACAAACACTATCAGTAAGGGGTCGGTATACAGGTTTGAATATTCTGCATGAACAGTCAGTAAGGGACCAGTATATAGGTATGAATATCTTGCACAAACCTTATCTGAAATTCCAAGCATACTCAGCTGTGAACTAGGCAACTAAAAAAGGTGGATTGTCTTCTGTGTTTTCTAAAACTTGAACCTACTTTGTTACTTACTTCTGTGACTGGGTTAAAAATGTTATCTACTTGACAGTCACTGGGCAGGCCTTTCCGTGGCAACAAATGCTAAAGTGAAATCCAATTGAAAAACAACAAAATATAGTTTCAGTTTGGGAGGACACCATAATTAACGTTAATTAACTTAATATTCTTAGTACATATACAGACGTGACTTTGTATTTAGTGTTTTGTTTGCAGATTAGTGTAAATATTAGTTTTGAAGTTAGAGAAATAGTATAATTCTAAAATTAAAATGCTACTATATAAAAAACTAAGTACTAAGTACTCTCACATATTTTGACTATTAAAAGATGAATTCACATAGATTTATATAACATATTATCTATAGAATCTTATTTACTTTTTATTGATAATGAATCAAGAACCCTACTTTCACACATATATTTGCAAACTCTACTTATGGCATGTGTGCATATATGTCATGCAAGTGGCAAGGACAAAGACTTGCAGGACTCTTATTTTATGTATTAGCAGAAAATTAAGGGAAGGTCATATATTGAAGAAGTGCAGTCAATAGAACTCTTCTGAAAGGAAGGTGCAATTAAGTTTCTGGACCTGTGCACTTGGCACGTTATCACCTATTCAACTTTTGGCATTCAGCCCTTAATGGACTTTTTAATTAATACAGACTTGTTACTTCTCATTTCACTTGACCAGAGATCATACGCTCAAGGATAGACTTTAGAGATTAACCCTTTAGAAACTAGTATAGATAGACATCGATGTTCAAGGAAACAGATATGAAAGACAGATACAGAAGCAATGGATAGTGAAAACATCTGGTCTGTGATGAGGCCACAAATTTTCTTTCTGAGCTAAGACTTGTACTGATCTTATATGCAGTCAGCAAAACCAAATATTGATAATAAAATAATGAAACAGACCAAAGCACAGCTAGATAAACAAGTACAGAGACATTATCAAGATAGAAAAATGGAGACAGAGGGAGGGTCGCACAAACAGAAATCTGAGAAAAATGAAACGTCTCTCTTAGCAGAAAAATAGGCTGATAAGGATAGAATCACTATGAGATTGCAGAGCACATAGAGTTAAAAGTAATGGCACCAGGAATGCTAAGATATGAGAAAATGATGAAGGCTCCTATGACAAGGCTCAGACTTGTTTGTGGCAATATCACTATAGACAAATGTACCCCTATGAGGGTAAGTATGTGTTATCAATTGGAGTCTCAATATTTTGGGTTAATGGCAATTTCCTTCTAGCCCAATTCCTGGGAGCAGTTAACATCTTGACACGTGGGCAGTTTGGCCCTCCAGTTCAATCTTTGATACATCGCTGGCTCAGTGTTGAAGTGTTCAGCACTTTTCCTTTAGATTTTTCTCCCTTTGGATTTATAAAGGCAAAGCTAATTTTAGAGTATTTTCTTAGACAGAACCTATAAGAGTGTCAAGTACAACTTCATAGGTATTAATAAATGTTATTTGACATTACACATATATCATTTTTAGAAATAGTCATAATCGTGCAAATAAAAGCTTCTCAAAAGTTGAATTATGCACTTCTCTGCTATATGTTATAGTGCCTGTATAGTATAGATTTTAACGGAATTAATTGGTCAGCTACTGTGTGTCAGGAACTATAAAATGAATGAGAATGTGCCTGTCCTATAGTAACAGAAACCTATAATCTGAATAGAAATGTGAAGACCTATATCTAGACTCTACCATGTACTTTTTTGTGTAATTTTGGCAAGTCACTTTATTTGCTTTAGAGTAGACTTAGTATCTCTACAGTGATAGGGCAATTATTTGTAAAGTCTATTTAGGATTGAAATAAGAGAGTGAAAATTAATCCTACATATTTACAATTATGGACAAATTAATTGTACACCACCCATCCAGATAGAACCTTGACAAATTTGGCACAAAACAAGTTCATGTTAATAGAAGGAGAAAGCTCAAGGCTCTTCCTCAGAATAAAATGCATATTTCTAACACTGAATCAGAAATGCATACTTCAAGTTATAACACTAGAGCACTTAATCTGAAGTTCACTATCAAATTATTGAGGCTATATTCACAATGCCAAAGACAATAGTTATGACAAACACCTAAGATTAAGAAAACAAAGATGTCACACAGAATTGCATTTCTTCAGACAAAACCAAATGATTAAACACAGGCAGCCAGGAATTAAAGCTGCTAACTAATAAGCTTAAGCTTCTACCATCCATAACTGCTTCTGAATTGAAACTTAGTGTTGAAACCTGCATCTGGTCTTTACTCAGAAACTTTCAAAATTGCCTTCATATGTGATCTGGAAAACTCTATTCTTGTTGCTCAATCAGCATTTCATTCATAACCAACAGATGCAGCAGCTTTTGAATAGTCATGATGATAAACAAAGGAAAACACAGTTAAAGCAATCTAATGAATTTTTAAAATTTGAAATATATTTTTGTTAACTGAATATTTTGTTCTGATCATGAAAGTAACGTTTTCTTATTGTAGACTACTTAAAAAATAAAGAAAAATAAAGGAAAAAAATTAACTTATACAAACCTTCCTACACAGAGATAACTTACTTTAGTGTCTCACTGTTGTAGAGGGTTTGTCACCCTGCTGATTTCTTGACATTCATATTCAAAGGTATAAGTTTTACTTACTTATAGCTGCTCTTATTGTTTTTCTTTTGTTTCTCTTGTATATACAATTGAAGAGCTGACTATTCCACACAGCCTAGGAGAGTAACATTGAGGAGCAGAGATTTTTGGTAAGGGCTCTTGGCAATCTCCAAATAAGACTACAGAAAATAGTCTCTTCTTCATATGACCTTCTCTGGTCCAATTAGCTGTGTTGGGGATGGAAAGACTCCATAACTCAATGCTGTGACCACAGAAAATGGGATGTGATCCTGTTGCTTGCAGAGACACAGCTTGGACAGGGGAATTTCATGAGAAGGAACAGCTGGATGACATTAGGATTTTGAGGGGGATTATAGTATTAACATAAATAAATCAATAATCAGAAATTGTTGGCAGAATAGGGATTCTTTATTGAAGACTCTAGTAGTGCCCTAGAAATATTCATGAATTTTACTCATTCTGAGTGAGTAGCCATATCTTGGTTTTAGAAAACTCATTTCCCCTCCAAATAACACTTAAATGTCTCATTTCTCTTAAATAATATGCGAGGGGAAAAACATGAGAGAAGCCCTGCCAATATATCAAGCAGACAGGTAGAGTAATCCATATACTTATTCTCCATCGAATACATCAAAAATAGCTCAGACCTTTGCCAAGGAAAATCCCTAATATAGTCACCCAGAGTCACTTTTAAGGAAATAAAAATTTCATCCCTGACTAATAATGCTGCAAGAATGTAGATGAAATTGCTATTCAAGACTTGTGCAGAATTCTTTCCACTCCTACAGGAATAATGCTGCAAGAATTCAGATGAAAATGTTATTCAAAACTTATTGTGAAGAATTCTGATCAAATTTAAATTTCAATGAACCTACAAGTACACACCTGCCTTCACAGAGTGATTTATTGTTCTTCCAAATCTGTCTTTTATTTCATCACAACCCCTAAAGAAAATCTATTTTCCATCAATGCAGAGTTTATATTTTAATTAATAGTTGGCCAAAAGTTACATAAAATTATACTATGACCTGTTTCAATTTCCTCCTGTGTACTAATCTTTATAGATAGTCATTTGTTATAGAGTCATTTGTTCAATGCAGGAGCAGCTTTCTACAAACAATTTAGTATGGACTGCATCTGCATGCCTTTCTTCTCAGTCCCTCACTAGTCCCCGGTAATCTCGTTCATTTGGAACTTTAGTGATCTGATTTGTAATGAGATTTTATGTAGAATAAAATGTCATTTAACATTTTAATTATTTTATTTCTAAAACCAAAGAACCATGAATAGTTCATAGTACGTGCTCAGACAAATGTACAGTGAGATTCAATAAATGTCTAAAAAATAAGTAGCTATACCTGCTGCTGATTAATAAACCAGCAAAAATGATAATGTATATAGATAAGAATCAGAGTAGTAGGTAAGAACCAAAACTATCCACCCTACTGAACTACTATAACATAAGCTATGGAGGGTAAACAATGTAAGCAATGTAAGGTGTGAACAATGTAAGAACCAATGTCTGCTCTCAGGATTTAACTCCATAACCTGAGTCAACTTGATATCACCATTCCAGGAAAATTCCCCAAGAAGACTGCAGTTGCAAATAACTTAATACTCCAATAGCTTCCAAAAAATCTCACTTAAATAACCATTTAATTGTATTTCAATATAGTGTTAGAATGTTTATCTATCATTCACAAAGCACTGAGTTTTATTCCCAGTACTGGGGGAAAAACGGATTGATAATTTAATCACAAAGACTAGGTAAAGTCTTTTGTACAAAATATTTACCTTCCTATGTCAACCAAGTCTAAACTATCAAACAGAAATCCTTAAAATCTGTTCCTACCCACAATGAAGATCAGCCTTAAAGTTATTTCTAAATTACATTTGAAAACTTTATAAGTATTCCAGTCTCTCCCATTCAAGAGTCTACTGAGATTCTAATAACATAACATGCTACTTTGCCGTGGTGAGAAAATGCATCTGTTTTCCCCCAATCAACTAGATTTCACAAGAGTTTTGAGCAGCAATCTTTCAAAAAAGAGAATAAAGTGAGTAATTTTGCATGTACTTTCTTTTTAATCAAAGACCTTGAGATTTGAAAAGTGAAAGTTTTAGATTAAATATGATTAAATACAAAATAAGCAAAGAAAATCATAATGTGGAAGACTGATCTAACAGCCTATCAAAATGTTAATGTAATAATCATGATAGAATTAGGCTGGGTCTTTAAAATTATTTTAAGAATTATTTAAAATAACTATTATCTAAAATCCCGATGGAACTTGCTTATAATTTTATATTCTAAAACAGAAAAGGAACTTAAAATATTTTTTCACTAAGGCTTATTTATTATAGGATTATATAAATGAACAAATATATTAATATTTTGAGGAATAAAGATTTCAATAAAAGCAAGGGATACAAATTTAAATAGATGGAATTGAGAAAAAAATCAATTGTAAGCTAAAAAATAAAATTAAATTAAGAGCATATACATCCTCTTAAATCTTGTTTTCATAAATATTATTTTTAATTATGACTGATTACATGCAACTAAACAAACCAAGGGCTGTTTTGATGTACAGGATAATTCCCTGCAAGCTTGGAATTGTGATTTATACTAAAACATTAAATGTCCAAAAAAAATAAAATTAGAGAACAAGCAAGAGAAACAGAGAAAGAGAGAAAGAGAGGAGAGAAGATAGATAGACACAATTTGCTGTCAATACAGTGTCTTAATATTATCCTAACAGTTAAAGTAAAAGGAAAAATGTAATTATCTGACTTTCTTCAAAGGAAATGTATTTTTGCCATCAGATATGTCATTCTCACATTTACTATAAAATGTCAGGTAATAAATATGAATGATAGAAATATGAAATTGATTACCCTTTTGCAAAGACCTATTTACAACCCACCTTGTGTAAATGTTGCAAACAAATATCCTAAAATTTCCAGGTGAATAGTTCTTGGAGATCAGTATGATGCTGAAGTAAATAAATACTTCAGAGATTTTGACAGCTGCAGAACACACTTCAGCAATGGAGAGATCTGATTGTCTCTACTTCAACCAAGTAATCAGACTGAATTTCTTAATGAATGAATGTGCTGGTCAAATGTGCCCATTGAGGTGATACAATATGAAGTACACAAAATAACTTCAGAACTATTCTAGGAAAAATCAAGAATAATTCAGTACTAGTTTAGTCCTTAAACTCAACTCGTAGTATAGTGTTTAGTGGATATTTGAGCAGAGGAAGCAACAAGACTGAGTAAAATGAAGTTCCAAATAGATGTATTCTCCAGGACAGAATCATTCCTCATTACAGGCAGGGAAGAAAAAAACCAAATAAACAAAACAAAAACAAAAACAAAAAAATAGTAAGATATAACCCAATGTAATGTGTGAAACGTGAACGCAGATGCACACATACAAATTTAAAAATATGTCATGTCTCCAACTAAAATTTAATGGTACCAAAATATCACACACGAAGAAAAGAAAATATGCAAAACACTACCAATTCTGTTCCAATTTATTTTTTCCTAGTACATGGTTGAAGTACATAATGATTACTTTGCTGTGGGGAGTTTGTTCATGTACATAACATATCTTAAGTTTTTAAATTCTCTTCCATTCCCTTACCTCTTCCCTCCCTCTATCTCTTAGAGCTCCTCCCATTTGTTAAAGACCAGCCTCCCTTTATCTCATTCTTTTATTGTGCTCTTTATTTGTATTTTGGGTTTCTCATATAGAAGAAACCATGCAATATTTAAGCTTTTGTGACTGATTTATTTACCTTAATGGTACGGTCTCATTTTCCTACAGATGACTCAAGATTTTTCTTTATGGCAGAGTGGCACACCATTGTGTGTAAATGCCACATTTTCTTTATCCATTCATCTTTTAATAGACACATAGCCTATCTCCAAGGTTTAGTTTTTATAAATGCTGCTGCAAACATAGGCATACATGTATTACTATAATACAACATCTAAAATACTTTCAGGATAATACCTAGAAGAGGAATACCTGGGTCATCTTGAATTTCTAGTTTTAGTTTTTTGAGGTATTTCCATACTGATTTCCATAATGTCTCTACTAGTTTACATTCCCATCAGCAATGTAGAAGTTTTCCTTCCTATCCCACACCCACCTTGCCTAGCATTTGTTATTATTTAAATTTTGATGTTAGCCATTCATTCTGGAGTAAGATGGAATCTCAGGGTTATTTTAATTTGCATTCATATAATGGCCAGAGATGTTTTAACATTTATTTCATGTGTTTCTTAGCCATTTTTACCTCTGAAAACTGCCCATTCCCTTCAGTCACTCACCTTATGATTGTCTTCTATTTTAGGGGTCTAAATTTTGAGTTCCTCTCTGGAGTATAGCTGGCAAAATATTTTTCCCATTCTGTCATCTGTCTCTTCAATTCATTGTTTCTTTCCTTTCCTGTGCATAAAATTTTTTATTTGAGATGATCCTATTTGTTGATTTTCAGCATTATTCCCAGTGCAGAGTTTTGTTAAGAAGTCCTTGCCTACATTTACGTCAAGAGTTTTACTATTTTTTCTTTCCAGTATATTGCATGGGTTTTTTTAGCATTTATATATTTGGTTCTGTTTGATATTGGTGCAGTACCTGGTAAAATATATGGATCTACATTCCGTCTTCTCCATGTGCACAGCCAGTGCTTCCAGCGCCAATTGTTAAAGAAGCTATGTTGCCTCCAGTATACACATTTGGACACTTTGTCAAAAGTCCTGATAGCTGAATGTGTCTGTGGTTGTTTCTGAATTCCCTATTTTGTTCCGTTGATCCACATAACTGTTTTTGTGCCAGTACCATGCTGTTTTTATTACTGTAGATTTGTAATGTAATTTGAAATTTGAGACTATGATGCCTCCTACTTTGATCTTGCAGCCTATGATTGTTATTGTTATTCTGAGTCTCTTCTGCTTCACTATGAATTTTAGGATGGTATTCTCTAGTGCTGTGAGAAATACTACTGTTACTTTGATTGGAATTGCATTTAATCTGTGTATCAGTTTTAGAAGCATGGCAATTTTGACTATATTAGTTTGGCCTATCCAGGAACAGAGGATATCATTCCTCTTTTGTAATGTCCTCTTCAATTTTCTTTTTCAGAGTCCTGAAGATTCTATTGTAGTGGCCTTTCATTTCCTTGGTTAGATTAATATTTAATTTTTCTCAATGCTATTGTGAATTGCATTGTTTTCTAATTTCTTTCTCAGTTCATTATAGGAAAGCTGTGATTTTGTATCCTTCTTCATTGATAAATTTGTTTATTCATTGTAGGAGTCTGTTGGTGGAATCTTTGGATCTTCTAGTGTCAAGAATCGTCATCTGCAGAAAATTATAATTTGATTTATTCTTTTCCTATTCATAACCCTTCTATTTCTTTCTCTTGCCTGATCATTCCAGCTAATCTCTTGATTACTATGTTGAACAGAAGTAGTAATACTGCACCTCCTTGTCTTATTCCTGAGTTTAGAGTAAAAACTTTCAATTTTTTATGATTTAATGTAAGGTCAGTACTATGTTTGTAAAAAATGGCTTCTATCAAATTGAGCTAAGTGGTTTCAATATCTACTTTCTTCAGTGGTTTTTATAATGAATGAATTTTGAATTTAGTCAAATGCTTTTGCTAAGTCTATCTGGATGATCTTGTGATGTTTGTCTTTGCATTGGTTTGTATGATGTACTATATTTAGTGAGTTGCATAAAATGAACCATACCTGCATCCTTAGACTGAAGCCTACTTAGTCTTTTTGATATTTTTTTTTTGCATTCTACTTCCTAGTAACTTGTTCAGAATTTTTACACATATGTTCATTATAGACACTGACCTGAAGCTGTCTTTTTTGTTGTATCCTTTTCGATTTTGGAATCAAGATAATGCCACTTTCCAGGAATGATTTTGGGAATATTTCTCCTCTTTCAATTTTATTAAAACTTTTGAGAAGTAATGGTATTCACTGTTTCCTGAAGTTCTTTTAGAATTCACTAGTAAAAAGGGCTGGGGATTTAGCTCAGTGGTGTAAGCACACACCTGACAAGCATGAGGTCGCGAGTTCAATCTCCGGTGCCACAAAAAAAAAACGACCCACTTTTAGGGCTGGGGATCTAGCTCAGCGGTCTAAGCGCCTGCCCCGGTAAGCACAAGGTTGTGAGTTCAATCCTCCGTGCCCCCCCCCAAAAAAAGAATTCACTAGTAAAGGCATCAGGACCTGGGTTCTTCATACCTGGTAGGTTTTCTGTTACTGCCTCAATTACGTTTCCTGTTACTGGATTATTTGTTTTTTTAATGTCCTTTTGATTCACTTTTATGAATTCATATGTACCTAGGAATCTATTTCTTCTGAATTCTCTAGCTTTTTAAAAAATGATTTGCTAATAATTTCCTGGATTTCAGTTGTCCCATTGTGATTTCACCATTTTCATTTCCAGCTACATTGATTTTACTCTTTTCTTTCCTTTTTGGTAAAATTGACTAAGGGTTTGCCTATTTTTTTAAATTGCTAATTTTCATTATATATGTATATTTTCAGTACATGCAGTTTACAATCATTTTGGAGATGGGGACATGTACATAATACAGCTTGGGTTTGTCCATTTTGTTCATTCTTTCAGGGAACCAGATTTTTGATTCTTTGATTCTTTTTATTTTTTTTAATCTCAATTTCATTAATTTCTGTTCTGATGTTTACAATTTGCTTCCTTATACTACATATGGATTTGAATTGTTCATATTTTGTTTTTGTTTTTGTAATATGAGGTACATCACAGGTCAGAATGAGGGCATTCAGACTTAGAAAATTCCCTCTTAGGATGGCTTTCATTTCATCCCACAATTTCTAGTGTGTTGTACTGAAACTATCATTTTATTCTACTAATTTCTTCCATGATTTTTTCTTTGACCCACTGATGATTCAAGAGTCTATTGCTTAAATTTCATGTATTTTCATGGTTTCTTTCATCACTGAATTCTAGTTTCATTGTACTTGATCTGATAATCTACAAGAGATATTTCTGTTCTTTTGCATTTAATTATGCTTTACTGAAAAAAATATGCGTTACTAGTTAATGTATGGTCCTTTTTGGAAAGTTCCATGTGCTGGTTGAAAAAAATGTCTATTTGGTTTTTTACCAGAGAAACACTGTAAATATCTATTAAATTTCTTTGTTTGGAGGTTTGAGTAAACTACAATATTTTTATGTTAATTTTTCATCTACTTGATCTATTTGTACCAACAGAGTATTGAGCTTCCCCCCCTCCAATCGTGCTCATGTTTATCTGATCTTTTACATAATGCATGATTTGTCTTGTGAAGTTGGGTGTGCTAATGTTCAGTATATACATATTCAAAATTTGTATTCTTCCTTTTAAATTGTTCCCTTAACCTTCCTTGAGTTTTTTCAACACTTTTGGTTTGAAATACACTTTGTCTGAAAATAGGCTACTCCTGTTTCTGTTCAGGTTTACATTGCATGGAATATTGTTTCCTATCCTTTAGTTTCTAGTCTATGAAATTTTTTTTGCATTAAGTATGTTTCTTGAATACAGATTATTGTTTGATTTTGTTTCTTAATCCATCTCATTGATCTACGTGCTTTGACTGAGGAATTGAGGCTATTCACATAGAGAGTTATTACTCAAAAGCACTGATTTAATACTGTTGTTGCATTACTTTCCTGTTCCTGATTTCTGTTTTATCTTCTTATTCTACTAAAGTGCTCACCTTACCTAGGCTATTTAACATATTAAAACTTTTGGCATGCTAGTTTCTTTGTCTTGAGAAATTTGGGGGTACTGTTTTGATGGTCATAAATTTCTTCAAGTTCTCTTTGTCATGAAAATATCTTATTACTCCATTAACTTTGATAAAATAGTTTTGCAATATATATTTGGGTTGGTAGTTGTTTTCTTATAAGGTTTGAAGTATTTTGCTCAAAGCTCTTCTGGCCTTCAAGTTTCGAGTTGAGAAGTCTGATGTAGTTCTAATGGGCTTAATATTATAAGTAATTCATTGCTTTTCTCTAACAGCTTTTAAAATTTGGTCCTTATCTTATACATCTGTAATTTTAACTTGATTTGTCCTAGGGAAGGTTCTTTTCTGATTATGGTCATTTGGGGTTCCATACACCTCAATTATTATCTATTTAAAATCTTTCCCCATAATTTGAAAGTTTTCTGCTAATATTTCTGTAAATAGATTATTTATATCTTTTGTGCTGTTTCTGATTTTTCACTAATTTTAATTAATCTTAGATTATTATTCTTGCGTTATTTAGCAGCTATTGAACCCATTTTTCATTTACTTTTGTTGTTTTTAAGGTATCTCTAAATACTTGGTCACCAATATTGACCTCATCTTCTAGTTCTGACACTCTAACCCACAATTACTGTCCATACTTTCAATAGAATTTTCAATCCCTTATTTTCTTTTTGATATATTTTCATGGACATTAATTCTTTGTTGAACTGTTAATTCTTTCTTTGTGTCATTTTGTTTAGATCAACCAGTTTTGTATTAGTGTCCTCTGTAAACTTGCTGATAGATTTGCTTATCAAGTCCTTTATCTGTTTAATTATGTCCAGTTCGATCTTGTCAAGCACCTTATTGATCTGTTTTTAAATTTGCTGTTATTCTTTAGAATAATTTGCTTTCCTCCTTCATACCCCATGTAGCAGCTTTAGGGGAGTTAGCAGTTTTTGGATGCAGTTTGTTGCTTTGTCTTCTCATGCTGCTATGTTATGGGGGGTGCTCAGGAATGTGTGTTGATTA
>RJWT010015776.1:0-20219 GCA_004365215.1 Cuniculus paca | reverse complement strand
TTTTTATCATTTTGAAGTATATGATTCAAAGGGATTAAGTATTCTTATTGTGCTATGCAAGCATTAGTTCTATCTAGTTTCAAAACTTTTTTATCACCTGAAGGAATATCCCTAGTAAGTAATCATTCCCCACTTCCCCTCCTTGGTCCCTGGTAACCACTAACCTAATTTCTGTCTAATAGATTACCCTATTCTGGATATTTCAGATAAATGAAAGCATATACAATGTGATATTTTATGCCTGTCTTCTTTTACTTAACCAAGGAAGAATTTTAGCCTCCTTAGCTAGACAATGTAAAAAATAGAAAATGTAAAATATGTTGTGGTATAAAGATTTGGAAGTTGTCTTTAAAACCTCATCTATTTTCTAGTTCAGTTTTACCAAGATTTGGGAAATTTATCTGTTTAATCTGTTGTTATTGTAACTGTTACTAATTCTTCCCACGGAGATGTCAGACAGCCTGATCAGAAGTAGGCACTGGGCCAGAATAGAGAATGGGAGGACACTTCAGGGGGCCTACTCTCCTCCACCAGGGAGACCCTTTTCCCTGACAGTGACCTGGCGAGACCAAGGTGGTCACAAGGTCGTATAGCCTTGAGGGGCTCAATTTATCCCCAGCACTTAATAAAAATAAAAGCAAGCACACCTCTGGCAGCAATGTAAATTATTCATGAGTTTTATTTCAAAAGAAAGACAGATTTATTTTTCTAAAAAATTTTTAAAAGGACTGCAGATCAGTTTCTAAAACTTTCTGATCTGAGTGTGTCAAAGATGCTGCATTCACAGTTTGCACAACCACAGCTGCTGACTTTTCAAATGGCCTTGTGTTTGCTCAGATACTACTTGCTGCGATGTGGACAGTCTGGTAAGTGGTTGCACAAATGGGAGGCCAGTGGAGACTCCAAGTCTACTTCAAGTTTTGTGAGAAGGGAGAAGGCTGGCAGACCCCCACTCTGCAGGATCTGAGAATGCCAGACCTCTGTAGCACAGGGTCCCTAAGAGCAGCTTTAAACACCAAAAACTAGGAGGCCCAGTGAAGGTTTTCAGTCTGTGTCACCAATTTTATTTGCTGCAGACACCCACAGTTTTTTATTTGGTCTCACAAAGGCCCCTAAACAAAATGCCTTTATCTTCCTCTTAGCACTTCCTTTCTTTTCCTCCCTTTTTAAAACCAATCTCTTTTTTTTATTAATAACCACACGCAAATACATTACAAATATGTTTAACTTTTTGTTCTATCCTGCTACATTGATGTTTGCTAAGATCAAAGTCTGAATATATCCTCCAGTTTTAATTGTTTGCCTGCTTCTATTTCAAAATATGGACCACGCAGTCTTTATAATTTTATTCCATGATGACTCGCTTAGATTTAATGATATACACAAGCACTGCAGTGACTCGCTAAACAAATCCATGTGAGGATGAAAGGAACATCACAGGCCTGATCTGGAAACAAAGGCTTTTGTGTTGTTTTCCTTTTCTTTTCAGAAGAGTTCTGTAACTGAACACAGCATATTCTGATTTAAAATTCGCAATGATTCCTTTTTAAATAGCATTCGTCTTTTTATGAGGTCTTTCAGTTTAAAAGGATTCTTATTTCACTCTATAAATATTTACATTCAAAAGACATGACTCCAAGGTAAAGTCACTGATTTTGAACAAATAGAGTTGAATTTATCTTCACAAATGAATGATGTCCCTTCCAAGCAGGTAGGGGCATTCCAGGGCTTTTCAAAACTGTTCTGGAGCTCCAGTTGGGAACTGCGTTCCTTCACACGCTGAGGGAATTCACTTGGACTTTCGTAATAGTTTTTAAAAAAAATCTTTTTCTTAGCAGGATGAGTTTCATTTGGAGAAACAATCAAGCTCCTTAATAACTGGTAGATGATAACTGACTGGATTTAGAGCTACTTTTAGCCTTAACAAGGTGATTACAATATAATGAGATTCACTTTTTCTTTAATATTCCTTAATTAATCCTAAAGGTAATTACAAAAGAAGTTCCCGAAAGGTTTAGAACAATAACTGTATTGTTGAAGGAAATATCTGAACCTCCAAAGCAACTACTCTGAAAAGATGACATTTATTTGAATACATAGATTTTTTTTTTTTAAGAGAAACAGGCTATTCTCCCCTTGTTTGGTTAGCCCTCTTTTGGCTCCTGGTGACTAGCGAAGGGGACCCAGCTATGCTTCACCTTGGTACAGTATCGAATTTTATCTAAAAATTCCAATTTTGAAGTGAATGGAAATACAAAACCTGAAATACCAAAAACTACTTAAAACATTCACAAGGATACACAATCCGGAAATTAATGCACATCTTATGCACAATGGCTAAACATAAAGATACACATGAATATATACACATTTATCATGAATATATAAACACTCATTCTGATAAAGGAACCATATATCAAGCCCAAATATACAGGCAAATATTAAGAAAACATTAAAATGCCAACTCTACCCAGAATTTGTACTTCTGGTTTCAGATGTTTGTTTCCAATACTAATTTCAGCAAGCAAGTATCTAGGACTGGGCGGCAAGAATGGCATAATGGGTCTGACATGTCGCTCAAGGGTAGAGTGGATATCTAGCATATATAATGCCCTAGGTTCCCCTGGCACACCAAAATAAATAAATAAATAAATAAATAAATAAATAAATAAATATGTTAAGTGCTATACAAATCAGTTTGAACAAGTTTCGTATGACAGCCTCATAAAGGTGTTTAATAAAGATAAACCGTGTGTGTGTGTGTGTGTGTGTGTGTGTTCCTGTTAATGAGGAAAGGCTAAAGGAAAGTATCACACATTGGGCATTCATTTATGCCAAGCACTGAACCATTACTAATTTAAACGCTCTCATGAAGAAAGTGACCTGTGGGGTTTAAGCAGCAGAGCACCAGCACACCACGCTGCAAGTGGGAGAAATGTATTTAGAATTAATTGACCAGGGGTGGAGATAAAAAACAAGGACCCCACCCACACATTTGGAAAATCAAACTATCATCCCACGGGGAAAAAATTTTTTTTTCTAAAATCAATGCAATTATTTCCCCTGATTGGTTTTTTTCATTAATCTCAATAATTCTTTGCTTTACTTCTCTAAAAATGAAATGAGACAATCATCCCCCAATCTGGGAAAGTAAAATGTTCTGTGAATTTTTATCTTGAGTTATGTAACTAAACTAGTTAAGTGCTTAAATCACATGCTTGGGTGGGACATTTAAAAATAAAGTAAACTGGGCCGGGGATTTAGCCCAGAGGTTCAAGTGCTTGCTTGGCAAGTGTGAGGTCCTGAGTTCAATCCCCAGTACCAAAAATAAAATAAAATAAAGTAAGCTAAATAAAAAACTGTTGAAGTGAATAGAAAAAGAAAAACTACCATTATTTTTAGTTAAAAGATACTAGGAGACTTAACCATCTATAAGGGTAAAAGGTTAAAGATTTAAATTAAGAAAAGAATGAGGTCCTTCAAATCAAACAGTGGAGGAAGTCCAGCATGGTAATGCACACTTGTAATCCCAGCACTGGAGGCTGAGGCAAGAGAGTCTCAGCTAGTTTGAGGCCATCCTGGGCTGTACTTAGGTAGTGAGTTTGAGACCAGATACGTAGTGAGACCTTGTCTCAAAACAACAATTACAAAAAAAAAAGGACGAAACGCAAATCAACACCAGGATATTTTATTTGACCTTAGAGACTAATTTTATTGATGTTTTGTTTGTTTTTAAAAGTGTTTCTTATTTAAAAAAAAAAAAACTTGTCAATGGCCCCAATTTACCACCCTATCTCCCAACTCCTTTTTATTCCTCCTTGTAAAACTTGTTCATTTTCACAACTTAAAAAGAAACAAACTAAAATAAAACACAGACTTAAAGTGACATTTTCAAAAAAATAAATAAATAAAATGACATTTTCCATCACCTTGATTGGTAACACTTCATTTTCAAAATTAACGTGAGCCCCATTGTTTATTAATATTTCACACAAACACCTTATTTTTGTGAGCATTTCATTTTCATTGACTTCTGTATTTAGCAGTGCCAAAATCTAATAATCCCAAATCCCAAGAGGTTACATGATCAAGAAATAGTCTTATCCAGAAATTTAAATTTATGTGTATTATCAGAGGAGTTCTTAACTTTTTAAAACGTACTGATTCTGGTTTTTTTCTGTTTGTTTGTTTATTTGTTTGCTCGAAGTCTGCGTTTGTTTTTACACCAAAAGGATAAACAAAGAAACTTGTATGCATTGCTCATTGGGAGCTGACAGCTTATGAAGCAGAGCTGAGAGTAGAATTTTCTCTCACTTCAAAGGGCATATTGCAGGGTGCAAAGAAAGAGGGGATTGGGTCCTCGCAGCCTACACTGCCCTCTGGCACTCAGTCTCAACTCCCAGAGGATGGAAGAGGGCAAACTCAGGCCTTTGTTGCTCTAGGTAACATTTCCCACAACCCCTAGTTCATAAATATTGACATTTGGGAAAAATAAGAGAAGAAAAAGGAAAAAAAAAAAAAACAGAAGGAAGGAAAAAAGGGTTTTGCAAAAAAAAAAAGTTGTTTTAAATTGAAATGTTTTTGCATCTCAAAGTCTAATTTATACCTAAGACACTACTATGATTTCTAAATAAACTATACTCCATCATTGAGTTTTAAAAAAAACTTTTATCGAACACTAGGCAATATAGGAAACAAAACTCTCAACGGAGCTCTTTAATCTATTTTTTTTGTACAGCAGCAGGAAAATCCTTTTAACTAACAAGACAAAGTTTAAGGCAATTTTTCTTGAAAATATAGCAACATTTTCGCATAATGTTTTGCTGAATACTCAAAACGCAGTGAATTTGAAATTATTTATTTTCAGCAAAAATAGTTTATTTTCCTTTTCAACGTTGTCTCTACTTCTCTTGGAAAAAAAATAACAATAATACTGTAACTAAAAACCTTTGAAAATGGTCTATACCGTTTCCATTGTGGAACTACAGCACAACCTGGTGGTCATGCCTCTTATTGCCACTGTTAAATACTATTATTTACCGTTAAAACCAAAACCAGGAAAAAGCCTTGTGTTTAGGCTTTTTGAAAATACACCATCAGGAAACAAACAGTGATACAAGTCTTTTAGTATCAAATCACAAATACAACATTTTGAAGTTTATCAATATAATATATTTTAAATAATATTTTAGTGTTTACTGATGTCAATCATTTCATCAACCTATAGAATTTTTAATATTCCTGTATTTTCACAATAATCCCCTTTTTGCGACTTTTACAATTCGCTAAACAATGTTTCAAAAGCACGTAAGAAAAAATTTGATTAATAGTACAAGAAAGTAAGCCAAGTAGTCTATCAGCCCTGGGAGAATTCTTTTCTCCTTTATGCCAGGGGTAAAGAAAGAAAAAATATATTTGTCATAAGAATTTTCCCTGGGTCTTCAAATTCTACCTAACAAGAACTCACTTAATTAAAATAATTTTCATTCTTACAAAGGAAATGTATTTCTAAATTCCTCTCTTTACATTTATTTGCTATGGAAAATTGAAATAGCACCTCAAATTTTCCTTTTACTGCACTTCTAAATTTTAAAAAAGCAGAAAATGTGATTATCTGCCCTAATTACTATGCAATAGCCAAACTAACAAATGTTTACATTCCTTCCTCACCATTAGTTCAAATTACTTTTTTATCTTTTCAACACGATTTTTAATTCGTATTTTTATTAGTATACTACATGTTTGCAGTACATAATGATTACATTCATCATAGGGAGTTAGCCATGCACATAACAAATCTTAATTATTTTTGCTTTCTCTCCTTCTTCCTTCCCTGCATCCAATCCTTGATGTTAGGATTCTGCTCACTGGTGTCAGACTTCTAAAACACATGGGAATACTTGACACCTATTGAGGCTTCTTCAGATTAAATCAAAAGTAGAAGTAAAGTACACTGAAGCTGTTTAAATATAATCAAATCCCGCAGATTTCATTTAAATTACTAGTATTGAGGTAAGAAGGAAGAGACAAAAAGAAAAAGATCACAAAACTCATACCATGGGTCATCACAATGGTCAACATAGTCTACCCCAGCATACACTAGCTTTCTCCACCTACTGCATAAAATAGCCACCAAGAAAGAACAGTATAAAAGCAAGGTTTATGCTTAAATCTGCTCTGTCATCCTTATTCTCCATTCCAGTATTCTCAAAAGAATCTCATCTGTCACGCACATATTAACCGCAGCCGCTCTGGAAGAGTTCCTTTCTTGATCCATTCTGAATTCTCTTAAGTCCATTCTATCTTAGTCCCCTTTCAAGCTGAGAAAATATGTTGATTAAGATGTATCTCGGTGTCACCATCCTTTCTTTCTTCACAGACAACAATGTACACACTCCTCTCCTCTAGGACAAGCCATCTGTCTAATGTGAGAGCTTTGCTCTTCCATTCTATTTTTGGGGTGAGCCTTTTGACAGAGTGTCAGGCTTGAGAATAAAGTTCCTAAGTTGCTTTATTAATATTTCTGGGCAAACTGGATGAGAGGGGCTGAATCTTCCTGAGAATTTACTTCAGTGGGCATCTGAAGATGCCAGGGGCAAAGTTGGGTGAAGTTGTCATGGTTAGTCTGACAGAGGTCTAATCATAGCTCCAATCTCCTCTTGGATCTTTGAGTCTGAGCCAAAGGTAATGCTGGACTTTCAAATTCCGAAAATATATTTTATAATTTTTCACTAAAGAGAGGTGATTTTGCAAGCTTTTCTTTCACTTGGTAGCACCATTTCTAGTATAGTAACATTAACTCCATATTTTAAAAGGTTCTTATCCCTGGAAGACAGAGGTAGGCTTGCTAAACTCAACAGCTCACCAGTAATGTCATAGGACACAGAGCAGACACAAACATAGCCTTTGAGCAACCAGCATTCCTGCAGGGAGGCAGCAGGGAGCACATGGTCTGTGAATGTGTAGATAAGACGGACATCTCTACTAACAAGAACCCAGGTTACAGAAACCTCGGGTGATCTGAATCGCATCACCCACAGACAGCCAACCCTCAGGAAGCGTGTGACCCGCAACCTCAAAAATAACTTCTCAATTTTAGTTGCATCCCTTTGCTCTCGCTTCCTTAAACTTCCCCTTTAAAACACCAAGAGCTCCCAAAGAGAGTGATGGACTTTGAACAGCTGTTCACCGCCCTATTGATCAGCTAGCTTTTCGAATAAAGTTGTCTTCTTTGCCTCAACACCTCCTCTGTCAGGTTAGTTGGTCTGTCCTGCTGTGAGCAGCTAGACTTGGGCCCAGTAACAGAGTAAAAACTTTATATCTTTTCTAATCCTCTCAATTACTCTGTCAAATTAAAGTAAGTATATGATAGGATCAAAAAATGTTTGGGGTGCTTAAATTTTTCATTTTGCCTATTACAATAAAAGACGCATTGCCATTAATCCTCCTCACAGTACTCTCCTTGGCTTCAAACGCACTTATTGCATCATTCTTGCCATCTTCTGCAGCAGTTCTAGAAGTCCTTTCTCATGAGTGTCTTCCATTGTGTCATCGTGGCTACCTCAATATCTTGCATCTATTCTCCAAAGTGAGAGAAAGAATCCTAGCAAAACTATCTGTACCCTGGATGCAGGCACTTTTGCAGTTAGCTGAACTTCTAAACTTTTCAACTACAGTATATCATCATCAAAATCCCCTTTTCTCTTTAGGAAATAAATCAGATTTTGGTCACTTGCTATTAAAAGAATTTTTTACATGGAAACTTTTATTGGATTTTTATTAAAATGTCCCCTGCCTACACAATATCGAAAATCACTTTACTGAAGTTCCTTGCTGAACCTCTCCACTAGCATGTGACTTCCCCTCTCTCTGCCCCATGGCTAGGCTACTTACATTTGCCTTAAAGAACTTTTAAAAGGGTCACTCTAGCTTCTTCCATACAAGGCCACTAAGAAAGGACAATCTGCTAAAAAGCTTCCAAATAATAGTAACAAACAGCTCAGTCCTGGCCAATACCTTGGTTTCAGCCCAGTGAATATCAGAGAAGAGAATATGACCAGGCCATGCCCAAACACCTAATCTTCAGAAACTGTGAGATACTCAGTCTGGGTTGTCTTAAGCCACTAAATTTCTGTTAATTTGTGACACAGCGATAAAAAACTGATACAAACCAAAGGAAACAAATTATTGCAACTCAGAAGGGATATCTTTACATGCCAAAACTACCAGGCTCTTAGAAAAATGGAATGGGCAGGTTCCAATGAAGGTGGGGATCTGGAGCCCCTAAATTTGGTTGAGCCTTCTTAGCCAAGAAAAGCGGCTCTTGCAACTGTCTTGCTATTTCCTTTTACAATGGTTCCTTTTATTTAAGGAATATAAAACATAAAATATTTCTATCATTTCAGCATGTGAAAGAAACACAAACTAGTAACTGTCAGGATTCATTCAACCAGAGAAGCGGAGCCACTAGAATATTACAGAAGTGGAAATTTGTTTTAGGAATTAGATTTTGCACGAATGTGGGAGCAACTGAGGAAGCGAAAGTCAGAGGATTTTGAAGAGTCACGAACAGGTGCTTTGTAAGCACTGGCCTGAGTGAGTAGCTGCAGCCTACAGGGAAGTCTGAAACACCCTCCAACAGCACCCAGTCACTTCAGTGGGGCTGGGAAAGGAGTGTTCAGGTCTACGGGAAGAAGTTGCCTCTGTGTAGCTCCCAGCTCTGTGGGTCTGCACCCCAGCATCTGGTTAGACCAGAGGAGAGAATGAGTCTGCTCTCCAGTGAACAGAGCTGGCAGTCAAGCAAGTGAACTGGATATAGGATAACACTTCTGTCATTTGACATGGTGATTTTTATTTTCTTATTTATTTATTTATTGTTTATTTTTTGCAGTATTAAAGGAAATCAAACTTTGGAGCTTGTGCTCTACCACTGATCTACATCCCCAGTCTTCTTTTTTTTTTAAACAGGGTCTCACTAAGTCACCAAATTGCCCACCATGTGGGGATTATAGGCATGTGCCACCATGCTCTGCAGTTCTGACCTTTTGAGAACTGTGTTTCTATTCCACCTTCCAAATACTGTGAAAGTTCCCCTATGGCCAACTCTACTACAAAATCATGTACAGAACACAATCCCCAATTCAAACAAGGTGGTGGAACACAACCCAGGATACCAGTTAAGAGAAAGGAGACAGAACTAAAGCCAAGAAAGAAAATAGGAATAGCCAGGAATAGGAGCTCAGACTCCACCTGAGCTCTTTGGGGGTCTGGTCTCCCTTGCTGCTCTCTATGCAAGGGCCCTTCATTGACCTCGCTGTAGCCCATTACAGGAACATAACTGCTGACCACTCCCAAGCTTCACTTCATATAACTTCCTCAGAGCAGTTAACTGAAGAAAGACTCAGCTTTGACCTTTGGGGCCTGTCTTAGTTACTTTTTTGTTGTTGAGACAAAATATCTGACACCCAAAATTAGGGAAGAGAAGGTTTATTTTTTGTAGTCTTTGGAGATTTTAGTCTATGCCTAGTTGGTTCCAAGGCAGGGTGGCATAGCTGAGGGGCAGCCATTCATGGCAGCTGCAGGCAGCAAGAGTGAACTGCACAAAAAGGGAAAAACACGCCTCCTTTTTGACCTTACATTGTATGTTGGTTCTGTCCCTGGGCAGGTGCAGAACTCACACCGTCAATCCCAGCACTAGACAACGAGTCAATCACAAACACTAGATTTAGCTGCTCTTATGACTACATGAGGCTTGGGGGGGCCACCTAGATACAAACTATAACATTCTACCCCCAGCCCCACAGAGATTCATGTATATCCCTTATATAAAAGACATTTAGTTTATCTTTAAGAGTTGCCAAAGTCCTAACAGTTTTAGCATTGCTGAAAAGTCTAAGTCTTTTTTTTTTTTTTGCAGCACCAGGGATCAAACTCACAACCTCGCACTTGCCAGGCAAGCGCTTAGGCCACTGAGCTAAATCCCCAGCCAAAAGTCTAAGTCTTAAGTCTCCTCCGAGATCTAAGGCAAACCTTAGCTGTAAGCTCCTGTATAAATGAAAAGAAAGTTAAACACTTTCAACATTTAATGGCACAAGACACACATTACCATTTTAAAGGGTACAAACAGGGGGATATAAAGGAATGGGACCAAAGCAAGTCTAAAACCCAGCAGGACAAACATTAAGTCTTGGAGTTTTATGCTTAATATCTGAAGCAATTTGGTTGTAAGCTCTAAAATATTTGAGTGATTTTACCCCCATAGCACTTTTAGGGGTTTTAACTCTCATGGCTTTTCTCTTTGGCCCATTTTGCTCAATTTTTGTGGCTTTCTTTAGATGATCTATGCTTTTGACTTCTTTAAACTTTCAGGGTCTCCACTTTATAGCTTTACATATTGCCCCCTCAGGGGCACACTGCCTGGCCTTTCAGGCCCTCTGAAATCATGGTGGCAGCCTTTTTAACCTTGGAACACATGCATTTTTTTATGCACCTAAGGACAGAGCCACGTGGATGCTGTCAAGGTCTGCTGTCAGCTGGAGCAGTAGCCAGGGGTTTCTCTTTTTTGGCCATAGGGGTCGAGTGTCTGGATTTCTGGGCACTCTGAACCTAATTGTGAGGAACAGATTTTTTATGTTGCTGCCATTTTAGAACCTCATGTGGCCTCTGCTGCCATTTTGGAATGTGGCGCTCTGCACTTTCTCCCTCGGGCAAAGTCTTTCACTTTTGCAGCTTTGAGGCTGCAAAGGGTGGAGACCTCCTGTTTTTTGGGATGCCCTCAGGCCATCTTTTTTATTTTTTTGTTTTTTTCTCAGCAACCGAGGTTTTAGCTCTATCCTTACAGGCTATAGCTTTTTGATTAAACCTGCAATGTTTTAAATTACCATGCTGGGCTCTGTGCTCTGGATTTGTGATATAAATCTGGCTAAAAGCCCCCAACAATAGCCATGTCACAGCCTCAACATTTGAATGCTTTGAAATTTCTTTTGTCAGATTAATTAGGCCACTGCCCTTAATTTTAGTCTCAGGCAGTCTCTGGACACGAGAAGAATGCAGACAAACTTTCTGCCAAACCATAACACATATCATCTGAAATCTAACAACCAATGCTGTTTGTTTTAGCAGAAACCTCCTAAGCCTAGTCTTTACTGACAGGCTTTTTATCAGCCTTTTGGTCTCCTGAGCTCTAACCAGAATCTCCCATGCAGAAACAGCCAAAGCTGGTCCAGCTGTACTCTTTCAGGCCACATCTCTGAACCTTTTTAAATTCTTCCCACAAGCCATTTTTAAAGGCTCTTGATCCACATGGTCAGGTATAGTCACAGCAATGACCCCACTCCTGGTACCAAATTTTGTCTTAGTTACTTTTTGTTGTTGTTGTTGAGACAAAATAGCTGACACCCAAAATTAGGGAAGAGAAGGTTTATTTTTTATAGTCTTTGGAGATTTTAGTGTATGGTTAGTTGGTTCCAAGGCAGGGTGGTGTGTCTGAGGGGCAGCTGTTCATGGCAGCTGCAAGCAGCAAGAGTGAACCATGCAAAAAGGGAAAAATGTGCCTCCTTTTTGACCTTACATTGTATGTTGGTTCCACCCCTGGACGGGTGCAAAACTCACCCTGTCAATCCCAACACTAGACAACAAAACAATCACAAACACTAGATTTAGTCACTTTTATGACTACGTGAGGCTTGGGGGGACACCTAGATATAAACCATAACAGGGCCTAACCCAGGAAATTCTGGGAAGGGACTCAGTAGATATGGGTGTGTTGCATGGTAACTAGGTTGCTCCTGTTACTCTATGAGGAGAGGAAAAGAGAAGCAGCTTTCAAAAGACACCAGAGTACTGAGCAAAGCTACTCACTAGTGTACATTTGATGGGGAACATCTATTTTTTAGTTCTTGCAATAGAACAGACTCTGGGCTAAGAGTTTTGCATGTATTTGCCCAGGAATGCTTACCTCAGTCCTGTGAGGTTGTTACTATTACTGCTTCTATTTTACACAAAGGGGAAGTGAGGCTCAGAGACATCTGATCTCACTTGCAGTCCTAGAGCTAGCAACTGGTAACATGGGCCTGGATCTAAACTGTTCTTTGCATTACAGCAATGGTTTCCAGTGCTTCAAAGAATTCCAGTAGCTCTGTTTGATAGTTGTTATGTGCTAAGTTTACCCCAGTACCACATTTCTTTTTGTAAGTATACTTTATTTTTAATTAATTCTTATAGGGGACAAATGCTCACATCAGGGTAATTGGCATACCCATTATTTCTTATTTTCTATAGCACAGTAAGATAATATGATTGGCAACAATTAATTGAATATTTCAAAATAGCTAGTAGAGGAGATCTTGAGTGTTCCCATCAAAAAGAAATGATGGATGTTTGAAGATATGCTATGTCAATGTTACGTTTTAACAAAACTCTTTATGCCATACTATATAGTATTCCTTTCCATTTCAGAGGCAGAAGAGACTGAATGACTACAAATTTACACTTCTGAAAAACACTGACTCCTGGAACAATTATATTTTCCTTATTTCACATTGTCTCTTTGCTCTTGATCATCTGCTTCAGTAAATATGATATGTTACCTAAGATTAATTTTTGCAGGAAGAAAAAACATACATTCACTCTCAAGCATATTTAGTTTACCATAAAGTAAAAACTCAATTTGACATAATAATATAAATTGCTATTGACTCTACTTTGGACTCAAGAATATTCTTCCAGAAAGAAAACTCAAGGCAAAACAGAACAATAGCAAATTCACTGTTTATTTTCCTCTCGGAATTTCATTATCAATCACAACTAATACATATTGAACATGCTACTCTCAGGCACTGTGCCAGACAGAATGGATAGAAACAAGTGTGTGAGATACAGTCCCAGCTTTTTAAAAACACAATGAGTGGACAGAAAACATAGAACATAACCAACCATCCATGGTAGGCTATTCTAACCATTAAATGAATGGGTAGAATACAGAGTAATCACTGAGGCCTGAAATAGTCGGAAAATGTACACAGAGGAAGTAGGAGTTGAAAGTCAGGAGTTTACCTAGTATTTATTCCTCCAATCACTCATTCATTTACTTAGTTACCCAATATTGAATTGGGCCTCATATTTAATGCATGGAAGAATAAATGGGCAATGTTAAGATTAAATGTACACCCTGGATAAGAGGTATGAGAAAGTCATGAACACATTGTCCCACCCCCAGAACAGTATAATTGAAATGTGTAGCACACTTTTTACTCTTGCAACTACCAGTCATTTGCTGAGTGTCTCCTCTTACTGTTGAATGTAGTGCAAAATTCCTAAATGAAGTAAAAGACACTCTGGTCACTATTAATGGACTCACAAAATAATTCAATAACATCTTGTTAAGAATAAATTCCAAAATACAGTAGTGTTTGTCCAATCATAATGAGGACTTTGTATCGCATGCTGTAGGTCCAGTGGAAGAGTACAAGGGGAGCACAAAGCATGCATGCAGTGCCAGGTATTGTCACCACTGAAGACTCCAAAACGACGTAACAGTATACACCATCCCTGTGCCACAAGAGAAGGACAGGAAGCCCTGCCACTTTGCATATTAAGGAAATGTGAGAGAGAAGAGATCACCCAACTGATTGGAGTTCAACCTAACCGGTAAAGAATAAAGCACCCCTCCTGCAGATTTTAATTTTCCATCAGCATTGGTTTGAGGTAGAGGCACTGAAATTTGTGTCCCTTCCTGCTTAGTCAGGTCCTCCACAGTCAGCCCAGGACATAAACAGTTTAAGTCTTCTCAGAACTGTAGGAGTTCTGAGCAAGGTGAGAAGAGCAGATCGATTTACAGTTAAGAGTTTGAGTAAGTGTGTCAAAGAGAGTTGGGCCTCCTAGACAAGAAGCTGGCTCAGATCGAGGTGCAGAGGCAGGGATGCAGATATCTAACTCCTCATAGTAACTCCAGTGCTTAGTACAGTGCCCATCAATAGCACGTACTCATTAATATTTGCCAGATGGCTGAAAGACAGTTGAAACATCTACAAGCCTCAAACATTTCAAATTTAGTGCATAAAACAGAAGCAGTGTCATATGGAATAGTCAAATCCACAAGACAAAAATGGTAACAATTTCACCAGGTTTACTGCGAAGTAAACTAAAACTTTTAATAACATTAGCTGGTTATATTTGTTTTCATTTTACATGTTATTATGAGTACATTCTGATATGCTCATCAAATAAAATGTGAGATCTTGCTGTCATGCTCAGGCAGTACTCAGATTCCTGGAAAATACGCCTTCACTCTTCTCTACCAGTTGGCGTTTTATAGTGAAGATACTTGAAAAGTGTGAGTAATGACTTTCTACTGAACACAAGTAAAAGAAAAAATAACTAACATAGCAACTGAAAGGCAAGTTGCAAGATTCTTAACCTTTTCTTGATTAAAGGCCTGTCTGTTAGAAGAAAGTAATCCTTTCATTTAAATCAGGATAAAAGTAGGTAAGTATAAGACCCTAATGATAAATGTATGTTACATATGTAATATAATGGGTGATACTTGTAAAAACATAAACTTTATAAATAAAACAGTTCATATCAATAGATTTTTAAAACAAGAAAGCAACTTTGAGGAAGAAAAATAACCCTTATTATATATAAGAATCCATAATGGTAGACATAGGCACACAAGTGTGCACACACACAAAATCTCCCAAATAAAATTACTTGATTAAGAAACTATAATTCCCTCTTCAATTTGAAATTTTGGCACCACGAATAAAAGCAAAAATATATAAATAGTGCAAGATACAACAACGTACAATTATAGCCCAATAGAAATACTAGGGATTAACTATTACAGAAAACTGGGCCACCAAGTTTTTGTTGCATTATAGATTTCTGCACAAAAGCTTACTAGCCTTCAATTTCAAAATTTGCTCTCACTATGCCTAGCTTCACTTCTTCCAGAAAAAAATAAACATGGCACAGTTCTGGGCTCCTCCCAAGTAGTCTGTGTGGTCAGCTCAGTGTAGCTGAATTTAATATTCTGATATTGCTACCCATTTGCTTTTTCCAAAGAGGTAGGTCACTTACTCCAGGATGCCTGTCCTATTGTGTTATGTTTTTTAAAAAAAATGCCGATGACTGTGTAGCTGACGATTCAAACAGTATGAATTTCAATGGCTCAGCATCTTCCTTTCCACTGACTTTTTAAAAAAACTGACTCTTGAGAAGAACGTTTCTGTGCAGGATGACCAGGCTATGCACAGCTAAGTTTATCATTTACAAGCCCTTTATAATCATTGTCAATGGTCACACCGTTGAGTCAACCCCTAGTGATGAGAATCAAACGTGAATATAGCTGAAACAGTTGGGCGAAGTCTGCATCAGATCAGTTCAGTGATCACACATAAATGAGGGCATATCCAAAAATCACAATGGATCACATTCTCTGTATGTAAAACAGAAGTGATGGTGATGCAGTAGAAGGACACTACTGAGTAATATGTAAATCAGTAATATTGATATAGGTAACAAATAAAAATGAACAATGTTCAGTAATATAAAATGTAGCCAGACTTATGTCCCAAATATCTGATTTCTAGGTCATTTCTTCTCATAATAGCGATAAAGAAAAAGCTAATAATGGAAGTGTGGAGAGTTAGAATATTTTAAATTAAAGTATTACTTTGAATACTTTGGGTTTTATGATTATATTGGGTCGATTTCCTTCTGTTTGTCTCAGCAAATCCATCCTCTTCCCTTATCTACCATGCTCCATGCCCTAGGAGGCTACGTATTTTCTCTGCATCAAGAGGCTCATGGTCCTTTGGTTTCCACTGGGTTTGGACAACAAGGGGAATGAATGGGTGATCAGAGGAAGAAAGAGGAGTGGGTTTGGGTAATTGTTGAGCTTCCCTTGGTGGGTGTACCCTTCCACAGAAGTGCACAACTTTTTTCTCATGGTTTATGCACACAGCTTGTCTTTTTCCACATTCTAACAGTTACTGCCTCCTCTTTGCCAAAAAGGTATCCATACCCCTTGCATACCCTTTTGTAAGCAGTCCTTCTATTACAGTCTCTTCAAATAACTCAACAGTTATGTGTTTTCCACTGAAATCTTGACTAAAACCTATGGTCATAAATCATTGTTTAGGATGAGTTGGTCTTATGGTTAATACATTGTGTTAACTTGAGAAGTTTAGTAGATTAATTAAGAGACTCAGCATGGGGCCAGGGTCCCTGATTTGTAACATCCTCATCCTGTGCAGAGGAAGGCAAAGACATTTCGTGAGTGTTACACCCACCCTGGGAAGGGGGTGGTAGTGGTTTGTGTACAATATAAGGGTAGAGAAGAGGCTTGCCCTTTGCTCTTTTGCTCTGGCTGCTGCCTTGAAGTGTTGCCCCAGTGCCATGCCACTCTGCTTTGGAGCCAGCTGATTAGGGACTGAAACCACCAAGAACTGTAAGCTAAATAAACCTTTCCTTGCTTCACTTTGGGTGTCAGGTATTTGTCTCAGCAACGAAGAAAAGTGACCAAAACAGTTGGCAACTGGCTTTCATTCAAAATAATTGTTTGATAATAACAAAACAATCTGGTTATCTGTTTTTACCCTGTGCATATTTTCCTTGATGAGCCTAAGGGGAATCTATAGTCAATACTATCCCTAAGCCCTTCTTCAAGTATGTGTCCTCACTTTCATTAAAATGGATCTGAATTTATGAGCTGTCTTGGGGAAAGAAAAGCAACTTGGCTCAATTAGGCCCTTACCCACCAAATATAGAATACTTTTTGGTAATACAAAGCAAGTAAATCTAGTTATCTAGTAGTAATGAACATTGAACCTATGGTCATTGCACTGAGCTACATCCTCAGCTATTTTATTTAAAAAACATTAAAAATTTAAATTAAAAAAAAGTTTTTTGAGATAGTTCTGAAACTACCCAAGCTGGGCTTGAACTTATGATCCTCCTGCCTCAGACTCCCAAAGTTATCTAGTTTAATTCTTACTAAGACCCACTCCTCGGTTACTTTCCTATCACTGGGACAAAATACCCAATACTCACAATTTAAAGGAGGAGAGGTATATTTTGGTTCACAGTTTTAGTCTGTTACCATTGTGCTAGTTACCAGGGTGTTGATGGGTCCCAAGGGTACAGGTTCCCATGTCATGAACAATGAATTAGATGAATTGCTGTTGGACAGCATGGTGTCTGCTGATTTCAGGCTCTTTCTGTTTTACCCAAAGAATTGGCCAGGATGATCAATAAACCATTAAACTCAAACTTTTATTCAAAGTAACAGAATAAAAGGAAAGAGTGAAGAAAAGAGAAGAAAGGAAGAAAAGGAAAAAGAAGAGCTGGAAGTAATGCTGCCCACAATCAGGACAGACCACTGCAGAAACAGGAAGACAGCAGAACAGCAAGATCACAGTAATGGCAAAGTTAATGGCCACCATCTTGGATTCTCTTTCAGATCTGGCCCATCAGAAGCTGCTCTGTCTATGCATCCTGGTCAAGATTAACAGGTCACATCCATTCCAGATAAGGTTATACCCTGTTTTCAGCCTCCTTTCTGGATCTTCGTGATTAACAGGTTACATCTTGTTTTCCAGCCAGCCTGCCATGCTCTAATCTCCCACTTCATAGTCATATGAAGGCAATATTTATTGAAATGATAGCACACTCAAGAGGAGCCAGCTCACCCCAGAAAGAGAATTGGCATGAGCACCAATGGTATGGATGGAGGTATTTTTATTTCTGATAAACAGAGTCCAAGTCTCCCCCACAGGGCTGTCCTAGGTATATCTGACAGCTCATGCTGAGTCATGGCCTCTGTGTTAACCTATCTCCTTACCCATAATTCACTGTTGTAATTGTATCCATGAGATGCAGCCTATATGGATGAGAAGATAATGAGCTTGTCCTCAGTTGAAGATTACTTTCAGACATTTTGAGGTGTTTCTGCACCTGTGCATGAGTTGAGGAGTTCACCAGGAACTGGTTTATGACAACTACTTTGACTGTGGCTATTGCTTTGCAGTCAGAGAGGCAAGTCCCTGGGCACAACCAGGATCCTTACAGATTCATGGTAAGGTAGTCCTTAGCCCATGCTTGATAGTTAAGGCATGGTCTGCTCTGTGATAACTACTATTTTAAGTCCATAAATAACTAAAGAAGAAACAAAATGGCAGAGGGGGACAGCAAATGAAAAGGTGCTCAACTCATGACAGCCAGAACAGAGAGAGAAGGGTGGAGCCAGAGACAACAACACATTCATCCCAGGTCATGTCTCCAGAGACCTATTTCTAGGCAGGCCCCATCTCCTAGTAGCATATTCACCTACTGAACTCATCAGTGGATGAATCCACTGCTGAGTGTGGCCTCCCACCATGATGCAATCACCCTCCAAATACATGAGACTTCTTTCTGGGGAATTGTTTAGATCTAATGTGGGGACTTGGCCAAGGAGTGAATGATTAAACTGTGGTACAAAAGCACAATGGTTCTATGAGAAGAAATTAAACTGCAGGGCACAAGCACACAAGCTATGTGAGAACCAAATGTTTAAACAAAAAGTTTAGATTAGTGAAGCATGCTGTGTCTGGCCATTGTCTTTCCCCTTCCCCCAAGAAAAACTTCTTAGCCTTGAGACAACTCCTTTTCCAAACTGTTTTCCTCTCACTTTTTTCTCTTACATGGATATTTTAAATAAAAGCCAGAAAGTTCTCAGTATAAAATCTTTTCTTCTCCTGGGAGTCTACTGAATGCTGGGCACTCTCAGATGAAAATAGCCCCTCTAGGTGTCTCAGCGACTGAACTAAGTCTCATCTCCAAGTAATCATTCATCCTCTACACCACCACTGATCACACACTGTGACAATCCAAACCATAACACCTTGGCATTTTTACATGCTTGCTATCTACTTTGGTTGTACACTATCTTTTCAAGGTTATTTATGCAGCACTCAGCATAAATAGCACACCTGCATGGTGGCACACCTGTAATTCTAGCTTTATGCTGAGGCATAAAAATTACAAGTTTGAGGCCAGCTCAGGCAATTTAGACCCTGTCTCAAAATAAAACTTTTAAAAGGGCTGGGAGTGTAGCTATATGCTCTCTAGGTTCAATCCCCCAGAAAGAAGGGGATCCTTACTAGACTCAGCATCTACCTCTCAGGAAGAGAGCACACTTATTTCCTGACCAAGATCATAAAGACAATGTCTCTGTCCAGGGCAAATGTTGGGTAGGCTTGCTTACAGGTCATTATTGCAGGGGGAAGATGTCAACTTCTCCGGTGTGATGCAAACCCACTAATATACAGTACATACACAGGTCTCTCTGCAATACCCGTTGGGACTTGGAAGGCAAAAGCAACAAATGCAATCAGAAGGTCGTATCACCTGCTTTTCTGGGAATTAAAAAGTCCTGTATTCATTATGTATCACGAGCATGTACTAATAAAATGTTTTAAATGCAAAAAAATAAAAAGTCCTCTGTCTCTGAACCAGGTGTCTCTTGTCTTCTGCCACCATCTACAACTGCTGTCTTGTGTGTTTATCAGTTTTCTGTCACAATTTAAAAAAATACACAAGGTAACCTATAAAGAGAAAGTTTTATTTTGGTTTGTGGTTTTAGAGATTCCAATCCATCACCAGGCAGATCTATTGTCTTTAGGCCTGAGTGCTGAGTAGCAACAATGGAGAACATGAGACAGAGTGAACAGCTCACCTCATAGCCAGAAAGCAAAAGAGAGGAAGAGAAAGGGGCCAAGGTCCTACAGTCTCCTTCAAGGGCATCCCCTCTTCCTGATGACCTGAGTGCCCCCCAGTGGCACCACCTCCCAGCAACACCACCTCAGAAATGACCAAACCTTCTACACACAGGCCTTTGGAGATTCAACATGCAAACTGTAGTAGCTTGCAAACAATATGAAAAGCCAAGATCCTCCACAGTTCCTAACAGTCTAATGACTCCCACCTCAGTTAGCTACTATCCCAAAGCCACGTAAATTTAATATTATGTGAGCATCACAGGAAGAGGCAGCAGGTCTCCACCCTTTGCAACCTCAAAACTGCAAAAGTGAAAGACTGCTTGGAGGAGAAAGCCTCAGAACACCATGTTCCAGAATGGCGGCAGAGGCCACACGAGGTTCCAAGATGGTGGTGGCTGCAGCAGGTTCCAGAATGCTAAAAATAAGCATGCAGTTTTATCTGGAAACCCATTTAAAGAA